>VZSF01006781.1:336831-371340 GCA_013398295.1 Chionis minor | reverse complement strand
TCCCTGCCGGAACCAGGACACATCCCAAACTCTTCTCATACATTTCACTTTCCTGCATGTAGTCAGAGTTTTGGGAAAGGGTTCCTATTGCTTCATCTACTTTCCCCCAAAAAATGTAATTATATTTTTCCTGACTGACTAGTGGCTGTACCATAGCTCAGCCTTACTGAGATTTTCATATAACTCCTAGAATAACAGGAGACATTTAGAAAAAATAACCAACTATTTCTTCATTGCAAAGACCACCTATACCAAGGCACTCAGTGATGTGCAGTTCAGTTTTCCAAACACGCAACTGAACATCCATGCTGTAGACCAGTTTGATTTGTATCCATGTATTTTCCTCCTAGAACAGTGTGGTAACTTGCACTAGTAATTAACATCTTTAGCAGGATGGTTAGAGCTTCACTAACATAATTTTTCACACTCTGCCATGGAAGAAGCTGATGTCCTTTCTACAAAAGCAATAATATCAACTCCAAACTTAATTTGCTCAGGTAGTGCTATCACAGAAAGAGAATTGTGTTGTACTATATTGATCCTACACCGGCAGTAATTACAGCAACTGGAGCAACTGTTCCTACATGTGGTAGATGTGCATCCACATGTGCATGTCATCAATTTCTATTACAGAGGAAATGTGGTGGCATATTTACATATATATATTGAAGATGTACAGTAATTTGAAGTAGCTTGCTTGTCACTGGAGACACATGTATGCCACTATCACTGGATACTTCTAGTATAAGAATGCCAAGGCGTGGATCCAGCATGGGGCAAAAGTGCACAGGAGCAGATAAATATGTGGTAGACAATATGTGGGACAGATGGGAGGATATTCCAATAGAGACCCTCTACAAAAAGTGTGGCTCTATACAAACTGAGTGCTGAGAAAGCTGAGTATATTGCAATCTCTGCAGTTTCTGTTTTCATAAGAAAAAGTTGAGCCAGGACAATTAACAGTGTGATGATATCACAACACCATTTTGACTAATAAGCAGTAATAAGAAACGCTTCCAAAAGTGCTGTGAGACAATTTTAATGAACTTGTGTGAACAGCTGGCCCTGATCCTCTGGCATACTGGCATGTGAATACACAAGGACATGTGCACCTACTCACAAGCTAGGGACTACTGACATCTGGAAGCAAATTCTTCCAAACCGCTACAAGTCAGCAGCTAACAAATTCTATACTGACAAGCAAACTGTCAGTATTGAGGTAACAAAGGTTTGAAGACAATTGTTGATGTGATTTAATTATGAATGCTGAATTTAGCTCACTTTCCCCAAATTATAAAACAAATTAGCAAACATCTCATTGCTGGGGTGAGGTTCAAAGGCAGGAAATAAGAACTAAGTACATTTCCTTTACTGAACTATGCAGCCATGGGCATGGAGATGTGTGAAGTTCTGATGGGGCAAAATGATGTTATGCTCTGTTTCAGTAGGCATTGAACTAGACTATGTGCTTGCAATGATTTGGAGAAGAAACTTTTTTACAATTTATACATTTCATTGATGCACGGAATCCTCCTTCTGATTTTCTGCTCCTCCTGATTTTGATACATACGTCTGGGGTCTGAACTTTACCCAAATCACAGAGTATTTTTGTGAATCTCTCATTTGTTTCTGCCTGGACCACCATTCCTTTACATTATTGGCTGAGACAGAATGTCCTACCAAAGATGCAGGCACTTCTTCTACAGAAGAAAGAAAATTTCCTCCCTAAGCTCCTCATCTTGACCAAGGAAGACATTGATACTTTTTTTCCTTTGGTGTGCCTCTATTTCATCCCTGTACCGCAACCTTCTCAGATATCACCCTACAAAGAAGTATGGTAGATGCAATTCATTTAAAAGAGACTGGGACCTGCTGCATTTGGGAAGGCTGGGTGTCAGGACAATGAGTCTAAGTCTGTTGCACTGGTTAGGTTGATTTTAGTTATTTCAGGTTTGGGATGTTTCCTGAAGTGTTAAATAAGCTGAAGAATCCTGATATAGGTCAGGCAGCAATTTCCAAGGCCTTTAATAAGAAACTATGCAGCCACAGTGTGAATGAACAACTTAGCTATAGGAACAGCGGTAAGAAGTCTGCAAGAATCTCAGAAATCTTGAATTTAACCTGTAGGAAAATCCTGAGATTTAACAGCCAGGAGTGAAGACATTTTGTGGCAAAAAGAAATAGGGTATTGAACCAGCATATGGGGCTTGTGGCTAATAATGCCTTCTCTTCCTTGTGCTCTGTATCCTAGACAATGTCATGAAATACAGTTATTGTGTTACCAACAGAAAGTGCCAAGAGGTCCTGAAGGGACTTTTTCACTTGATACTGCCACTGGGATTTATAAGTCAACCACTTATCCCACCTGCACAAGCAAACCCAAATTCCAAGCACACATAAGCCCAATTTTAAGGAGCTTGTTCCTGACAGGTATAGTCCAAGGAAGATTCCAAGAGAAGCATGAAAGGAAGTCATAACTGAACAAAGCTTCCTTTCTTTCAAATTTCAACTTTGAATACACTTCTTTAACTTGTATTTTCCTTGCTTATGAATTTCTCTGCCTGCATCCTCCTTTCTATTCCTTCCTCTCCTAAGACTAGATGGGAATCTGTAGTGTACCTCAACAAAAGTCAGTAAAATCACATCATACATAAGGTTGCTGCGACAGTGTTTCAAAACTCTATGCACATCTACAACAGTACTTAATTAACATAAATTACACTTTATTACTGACTATAATGTCTATCTTAAATTTACTAACAATAACATAATGATATCTTCACAACTGCATTCATGTGAAGATGACTGCGTATAACTTTCATGAAAGAGGTCAAAAGAAGCACATGCAAAGGCATAGGGCTGCTTCTTGTTTTGTTTTGTTTATATTTTCTGGGGAACCAGTTTCTGGGTAGACGCTCCTGGTATTTGAAACCTCACTTTCAGAATATTGGAAATGTCGTTGAGGTAAAATGACATTGTAGCTCCATGAAGGCCTAAATGCGTCACTCTGTATAAAGTAAAGCTGAGCATTGCTCCACCCTTGGTGGAGAGAACGGCTGAATAGCACAACCACCCCCCGTTGCTCAGATGGGTGTTGTGTACAGCTATGTGGGCACAACATGGAGAGAAGACGAAGGTGGTGCTGTTCCCCTTGTTAATTTTTCACCTGGATTGTTTGGATCTGGAGGCATCCTCTGTGCATATTGCATGTTTGATCTTTTTGTCAGACAGCTGCAGTTCCTTCAGACACTTGCAGAGCCCCAGAAGAGATAAGGAGCTTCTCAGAGCCCCCACCTCTGCCACGCTCCTGCAACAAGGGTACACCAGGGTGGGCCAAACAGGGGCACGCAGCCTCACAGGGCTCAGGAATTATGTGTAAGGAAGCATGGACTTACACTGGGTTTATGCTCCGCTCTCCAGTCTCCCGCTGTGTGAGCTCCAGAGTGATTTTTAAGGGCCACTTCATGGGAATTGTGTTGTCATGGCTGGAGTCAAGGTATGCAGCACTCATCTGTTCGAAGAAACAACAGGGGAGAAATCTTTAGTAGATGAAGCCCTGGAGAGAGTTTCTTTTGACTCTTCCTAGGCTTTTTAGAACTGAGAAATCAAGCTTAATTGGAATTTAAAGACATTATATGGTAGGAATGACTGATGACACTTGATAGTTGAACCCGAATCAAAAGGACAAAATGAGTAATTTATAGGAAATATTTGAAAACAGAGCATTTAAATATCTTTAAATATTTTCTATAAAATTCCTCAGCTCTTTAGATCATTATTCAGAATTCATAAATAATTGTGTAATGCCTATTTAAAAGATATGACAAAAGTGGTTTTCCATGGAGCTGCATAAGCTAATGCACTTTTACATCCAAGTACATTCCTAGAGTTAATCTAATGTTGCAAAACACCCTTTAGTTTAATTGCATGTACGAATATACATGCAATAAGAGAAAACAACTAAGTTTATTCGTTATCTTTTTCTTCATTATCTTCACCATGGCAGCTGTGGGCAAAAAGATCATATGAGGCTAAAGAGAGCCTGACTTCCTTGATACTTTCTAGTTTCTCTCCTCATGTATAAACTACCTTTTAAACTATAAACAAGTAACTTAATAATAATAATAATAATAATAATACTTCTTTAAAAAATTATTTTAAGACAGTCAGACAACTTCTGGAAAGTAGCCTAAACACAGAAAACGGTTCTATAAACTCAGAAATAGCCACACTAATAAAGTACAGTCATGGTCTACAACTTAGATCAGACTTCAGCTGACAAAACTCACTTTCAAAAGGCTGAAACAATCATTACAACCTCGATGAGGTACTGACAAAAAGGCAAATAAAAAAAAAAAGCATCTCCACTGTGGATTATTTCATAAATTCTGTCAGTCCACTAGGTATTGTATGTTCTTCACAGATTATGACTGATCCATGACAGTCCTGAGACAGGCCATTGCAGTTGCAGTATTATGGCTTTAAATGTAATATTGGACATCACCATTAGAAAAGAATACCCCCAGGAGTCGAGGACAGAAGGTAATACAGTGGCTCTTTCAGTGGTGTGGGAGACACAGCAAACTGCTGCATAGCTGAACAGTTCCCCTTTGTTCTCTCTTCAGCTATGGATCCGATTTCTCTGAATTGGGCTTATTACAATAAATATAGATGCACAACATGATTATTTATGGGAAGAAAACAGACAAAAGAGGTTGAGTTGCTGGTACCTAAAACCTCATTTTCTGAGCTTCTCCCCTTGAGGCCCTTTTCATTTGTTGCACCATTGTATTCTCATTGTTGCTCAATGATACAAGCCTAAGCTGTTCATCAATTTACCCACTCCCCCAATCTCTTTCTCTCTCATGTGCGCTTCCTCTCTCTTCCCATGTTAATAGTTCCCCTGAAATCCTATCACTTTGCTGGAGGATTGATGTAAGTCTCCAGCAATTAACATAATTACAAGCCTGATTATCTTCTAATTGCATTATGAGTATTTGGTTATTCACTACACAAATTAGAGAAAATTAAAGAGGAGCAAGATCCTGTGGTGTGGGCGGTATGCTTTCTAAACTGTTATGAGCATCTGAATGCTGTGAGATAACAAGAAGGTGAAGACGTTTTATGTTCCTATTGGTTCACAGTTGTTCCTGTCATTGTATAATTTTTTTCTTCTTTCAGTGGTGTTTCATGTCACTGAAAGATGCAGTACTATTTCCTTTGTTCATGCAAGTTGACTGACAACATACAGTAAACTAAAGTAAATGCCATATTTTTCTATATAGATTTGGTAGAGTAGGATGATAGTTAGAAATCTGAATAAAAGGCACCTAGATGATAGGCTTCTGTAGTACTGAGAAACATCAATAATTCAAATACATAATTAAGGGATACTGTTTGTGGTGACAGCAGAACGTAACAGTAAACAAACATCAAGAATTACAAGTCCTCGCCTGCCTCTTTCTAGCGTTTTTGAGGTTACTGCATTATTATTTAAATAAGCAGGGATAAGTTTAAATAGTGAGTAATTAATAGAGGGCAGTTTTAAACCTGAATAGCACTTTGATGGAGCATAACCAATATAGGACAGGCATCCCCTTCCTGTGAGCACTGCCAGCAATGAAAATGAGTGCTTGAAATGTACAGAATGGAAACTCATGGAGAGAAAATTAAGTAACTGGATACATTTGAAAATTATATTTTTGAAAGGAAATATATCAAATTTGCTCAAAATATGGAGAGAAAAAATTATGACAGAGAAAGGGAGCAAAGACTTACAGAAAGGATTGTAGCTTCTGCTGTTGTTGGGGTTGAAGACTTTGACTGGAAAAAGAGGTATCTCATGCCTCATGCAGGACTAACCACCCTGTTACCTACACTAGACAACCAGTAGGGAGGAGTTGGGGATCTCTGTTCAAAGCAAACGAGCTGAACTCCCCTGAGCAGCACTGTGAGCACCCTTTGCTCACTTCCACCGTAAGTAACTGCTGACTCTTCTTGTGTTTTGGAATAAGTCAGTACCTGCCTTATTATGAGCCAAATCCTGCTAGTGTTCTTCATGGGAGCATTTTTCATCTTACAGACATGTTTTTAATAGAAGTTAACCTGCCAACACTCAAAACTGGTGTCCCTGGATGAATTTACAGGATACAGCAACAGTCTAATATCAGTAAATATGACCTCAGCTTCTGTACCAAGGAACCTCTGGTTGCCTCCTGGTCTCAAGATTTCCAGTTAGTGCTATTGGCACCCAGCCACATGGCAATAAATTGATGGCATTTGCTTATTTCAAAAGGGTCAACAAACAGCCTTTGGTCAGGAATTTTGTCTTCTGATCCAGGAACTGGACAGTGTGAAAATCAAATGCGTGACCTAAGACTTTGCCACTGTAAAGCATCCACTATGGAAAACCATTTCTATTCACGTAATTTCCTTGTACCTGCCTGGTGCGTTCAGGTGCATTCCCCTCCAGGTTTGTTTGGCAATGGAAGCAAATCTCCTGGACTTTACAGGCAGTAACACCCATTCCAGGCCTCCTGCTGGACAAGATAAAACTAAATTGACACAAGAAAAAAAGTCTCCTACGCAGAATTCAACCAGCTTGTTACTACATACATGTCCCAAAGTTTCTCTTAAAACAAAATGAGATCTGTCTTATCTGAACTTCTCTATTCATACCTCCTTAGGATGGGCAGGAAAGAAATGCCATTTTTTCATATTCTCTAGGATGTAAAAGTATGTCTTGCTCAGTAGAGCTTTCAGGGTCCATGACTCCTGGACATTTACTAATGAAAGAAGTCGGACACTATTAAAAAATAAATTTAATACAAATTTAAAGGGGAAAGGTGAGAATAATCTTAATTATGTATCTTTCTAGCACAGCCATAAAAAATTCCCTCATCAACAGAAGAATTTTCTTAAATATAAATGAACCACGTATACATATTTTCATTTGCTGCTCCCACGGGTGTGTATAAAACTATCTGGGAATCCATCACCATGTGCTTCAACTGATCCATTTGACAGAAAATAAAGAGAGAAGCCATACACCATATGACTCCTTAACAAATAATTTAAAAGTATTTTTCAAGTGGGTTTAAAATAGATTCAACATGAAATTGAATTTTTGCAAGTAGGTAAAATTTCATGTAACTTTTTAAAGCTGCATAACTTTAATAGCTGTAGACAGTGGGCCAAATTCAGCTTTAATATAAAACACACTGAATTTAATGAAAAGCTTCATTGAATTTACTGGCAATTTGCCCAGTTGCCACAGGATTCAGTTTTGCGAAGTCTTTCACTTTCCTCCTACCGCTTCTCAAAGCTGTCAGATACATGTAGTTTGGAAGTTTTCAGAAGTCCAGGACTGGTAGTGCAAGGGGATTTAATAGTCTAATACAGAAGAGCTTGTGAAGAAAAGCCACCCTGCAATTCTGTCAGGGGAAGTAAACAACAGATCATCATTTTTACTGCTGCCTTTGTAAAAGGCCATTTTTTAAAATTTTACAAATACTTTTCCTGAATGGCACCCCTGAAATTTAAACTGAAGCCTGGACTTCCAAGTGAAAGATTGAACTGGAAGCAAAGAAACACGTTTTCTTTTTTTTTTCTTTTGCACTAGCACTTTATAGTCCCACTTTGCAAGCAGGTAAGATTTATGAGCATCTGACTATCGACAGAAGACACATATACTTCCTTTGAAAAAATCCCAAGCAGTACACAGATAAAATTTCCACAACCCAGTGTCTCTGAGATGCAAATAAGTTGCCCATGTGTGTTCTTTACAAGTTATGTTAGCAATTTCTAAGAAGCAATACTCCTGACAGGATAGTCTAGAGCTGTCTCAGATTGTTTTAAAACAGAAGGCAGAACACGACTTGGGAGGCAGGCCATAATACCATGCCACAGCTATCCTTAAATTCGAAGTGTTATCTTCCTTTTTGATGTGAACCTCCTCCACCACAGTGAAAAGCAAACAAAATATTGTTTCCCTGCTTCATTACTTTAGTAAGAAGGATTGACGACATGCTTAGCTGGCAGGAAAAAATAATTTATTTCACTGTCACCTTATTTGTTCACCTGCTGCAAGGTAAATAGAAGCTAAGTCACTTTTTATTTATTTAGCTTTTGCAAGACACCCGTACTGACATAGCTAGCATTATCTATTATATACAACCACTCTATTATACTGATCACAGAAAACAAAAATAGTGCGAGACCATCTATAACAAACTTCACCCTTAGTAGTTAATATTTGCCAAAAACAACACTTCACCTTTTAGATTTTTTAACACAATGCCTTTTTTTTTTCACTCATCACTTTTCCAATTTAAAATGTGTTTTGAAAATAACAGTAATTTAACTTATTTCATGTTCAAAATGTACTAGGAAAGTATGCGGTCCACATGTAGGAGTTTTCAGTATCTGGGGTTTATCTGTTATCAAAGATCTATTACTATTATTAGTAAAATCTCTTTGTCATAACAGTACAAAAAATTTAACTGATAAATACATTTGAAAACGCAGTTGAGACCCAATTCCCATGTTAATTTCTCAGAGAAATTTCCCGCTAGGGTGTGGCTGAAAGCAGAGAAAGTGAGTAGGGATTGTACAGAGATTACTACGTATTAGCGTAAAGCATATCTTTTCCTGTGAAGTGAAGAATGGTATAAGCTCCACACTCAAAATGAGAGTATAAATTTGACTCAACAAAGCAGCCTGCCTGCAGGAGCTTGCTCCACTCTCTCATTTCATAGCACAAATAAAATGCTTTTTTATCCTGCCTTTGCAAATAGAGTCAAACATTCTAAGTAAATAAAATCTTATATCAAGGGGACAAGCAAAGAATTTACGTTTCAGAAGATTGTCTGATAGCGAAAAGAGATGCCGAGTAAGAAGGTATTAAGACAAGCAGATATAAGGCCACAGAATTGGATGTAGTGAGGGCTTGGCTTAATTTTTGTGTTTGTTTCACGTTAGCTTCAGCACATTGCAGGACTGGGCTCTCCGTTGCCACCTTGGTGGATGAGGAGTTGGCTCTGATGCTCAGCTGGCCTCTGCATGGGTGGACCTGCTGCAGCCTAGTCCCACCCGCAGCTGGCTTGGTGGGGTGTTAGAAGCATCCGTAGCTGTAACAAGAAGTTGTCACTGTCTCCACAGATTACCAATACGGGCAACATTCCTCTCTCTGCCATGTGAATTCTGGTATGCACAATTACTTTCCTTACAGTAAATAACGAGGTTGCTTACTGCTGCAGTGTTTACCTACTGAAATATTACTATTTTGAGAATACATTAATGTCTTTGAAATGCTGTCCTTTTGGTACTTTCAAAGTTGTCAGAGCTCTGTTTTCTAATTTTGGAGATATGCAGAAGTTTTCCGAGAATGTGACCATCTTTTCCTCCCCTTGAGTTCTCAGGTTGCTGTGCTCGAGCTGGTCTGATGCTCCATCGTCCAAGCGGCCACTTAGTCACGTGTGTCAAGAGACGGGAGCACATTCAGTGGGGGAAACCGAAACTACCAGCAAGAGGGAGGGCATTCACCTAAGTGGAAAATCCAGGTTCAAGCCTGTCATGTAAAGCAGACAGAAGAACAAACTGACCTTTATGCTCTCGTAGTTCACACGCAGCCATGGGCCGGCTGGGTTCCTGAGTTTTATTCAGTTTTAACCAGAAAATCCTTCTTGAAACTGTCGAACTTTTGTTGAAATTGGTACATTTCTGGGAAAAGAAAAAAAAAAAACCTTCCAATTTCAGCCAACCAACATTTTCACTGAGAGATTCTGACACAGTTCTCATGGCAAAAAGATATTTTTAAATTTTTATTATGATTCAGTAGTGCTATTTATGTAGAGTACATTATGTTCTGTGTTTACTTAATCTCAGAAGATATAACAGTAATATATGGAACACTTATGTACAGTGGGAAGACTTTATGTACACATTTGATATATTAACCTGCTATTGCTGTATGTTTATGGAAGACCAATGAAAAAAATATAAAATATTGTAACACTTGATCCTCGATGACAATATTATGCTAATGCATCCTATTTTATGTACTCTGAAGAGACTTTTGCTTTCCACTGTAAACGATCACCAGCTCCCAGTATTTTTTCAAGACCAGATTTCAAGATTGTTTTACACTCAACTCACCAATAGCAGATACTTCATTTTCCTCACAGTTCTGGGACCATAAAGGCAAGAGATGTTCTGAGGTACACTTCACATCACAGTAGGTCATACTTACATGTACACTGTGGAGAGATCTCAGCATCCTTAGGTTTTACCAGCGACATTCATGTGAGTGCTGGCCTTGTTATTATTTTGCAGCACCTGAGCAGCAGCCATGACTTTGGTCTCTGATTTCAAGCTAAATCAAAAATGTAAAGAGCTCTCTCCAAAGTTGCTGTTAGATAAGTATACAAGCTTGTTATCAGTGTTTTTAAGACAAATTGAATTTTAATATAGCACAGTTCTGGACATGCTGTACTATTTGGGACTAATAACAGAGGACAAAAGTAGAGAAAGAGCTAGTCTAACATATTCTGCCAGGAAGTCCTTGCATGAGACACCGGGGACTTTTAAGTGAGACTTTGATGTTTTCCTCACACGCATACCTTCTTTTCTTGTCAGCAGCTGAAGATCTGGCTAGCAGTCTCCAGAGCAGTTCCCTTGGAGAACATTTACAGTGAGACACCAATGAGCTAATAATGGCTGGGAAATAATATCCTGGCACCCACATTTTATCTCATGATTGCAGCAGTTGGCAGTCACTTTTGTGCCATAATTTTCTCTATTTTAGAGGGTTTCTCCAGCGATCTGGGCAAAATTCAACTTTAGAATCAGCAGTGCTGAGTTGAAATTTATTTCCTCTGTTCACAGCATGCTGCCATTACCAAGGAATTTCCTATAGTCTCAACCATGCATCTTGCATTAATGTAAGTTCTAAACTTCTTCAGGCATCTTATTTTTCCACATTTTCCTCATCTCCAGCATCTTGTTGGCCTGCAAGTGAAAGCCTGGGCAAAGAACTACTGACCCCTTTTAACTGTTTTCTAAATTTGTGAGTTATTTTAACACAAAGGATAGCTGCAACTTTTTTCATAAGTTTGGATTTCCTGCCTTTTTGTGGTTTTTTTTTTCCTGTCTCACTTTGGGTCCTTTAGCTGATTTTTGTCACCTTAGTTTAGGATGTTTAGAGCTGCCAAAACCCTGCAGAAAAGCCTTATGTAATCATGGCTGATTCTTAACAGTCTGGTGAAGAAAGCATAAAAAGTTCTCACTTGTGAGAGGCTGTTTTTCCCTTCCACCACCTCAGTGGACAGACTTTCTTGCTGTGACACACTTGATCTTTAAGATGTTGAAAGAGATTGGATGAACTCGTGGAGGTTACAGCTACCAGAAGCTACTGCTGTGTGTTCGTGGCCATAGCAAATGAAAGACCATACCATACTTGCACTGTTTGTTATAGCCTACTCGCACCCTTCATGGCTTATTTTTAGAGATAAGAGGAAGTTTGTCCAAGTATAGCAATTCTTACAAACTATATTTAATCTCCAGAAATTTCTTTTCTGTATTTTGAAATTAACCAGCATACTTTCTGTCTGACTAATTAGGCCAACATTCTTTTAAAGGGTATCAGTTTTGCTTCATTTTCAAATTTACTAATGGAGAATTATCTGATGCAACAACTGCAGTACATTTGCTGCCTGTTCCCTATCACTTCTTTCAAGTTATTTTGATAAATGGATGTACTGATGTTTGCTAACCACAGAACGTGATTTTAGAGAATCTTTGAGACATAGACCAGGAGTATCCACATATGCTACAATTAAAGTGAAGAACACTGTATGGAATTCATTCACCCTCTGGAGAATACAACCTACAGCGACTCTGGGCTACAAAAATATAATGTTATATGGAAACACAAGTCACCAGCCCACTTCGCACCTGCCCCACTCTGGTAAACATCCTTTTAACAAGACTAAAACTTCATGGATTCTGCATTTAGTGACAACACCCAGTAATAGTGATTTCCATGCATTTCTTTTCTTGTCCTCTAAATTTCAAGGCAATTTTAAAATTGCATTGCTGCTTTCTTCTAGGTACTGTAGGCCTAAGGGAAACTTGGATAATTTAATTGAAAAAGTAAATAAATAAATAGAAAGATGCACTGTACCCTTCTCCATCACACACTCATTCTTATGCCTTTTCTACTCCTCTCCCCCTTCAAGTCAATCTTGCACAAGACCCACTAGATTCACTGGAGTCCATATTTCACTCAGGTGTCTTTAAAGCATCTGCCCCTTCTCTCCCAGAAATTAGGTTTGTCACTAAAATGTTTGTCATATTTTTTAAACCTATCAGTTTACTTCATTTATCATAGTAATATGACTAATAGTAATCATACTAATATTTTAACAATTAACAATATTTAATTAATTACATTATTTTACCACCCCTGCTGACAATCCTTTTTAACTAGTCTGTCAAACAACTGCTCTGATGAAATATGTGAACTTAGTGACTAATAATGTGGCATTATGATATGGTGTAATCACTAATTTGTCTCGATGAAATGGCATTGCAGGGTATCTTGTGTCTTTCCCATTTCATTTGAGATAACAATGATGGTTTTGTTAACACGGGACCTTAGGCTCCTTAAATGGCTGCTGGTCCATTACATTTGGAAACACTGCCTAAATAGGGTATGAAATCATATATTCATTTTTTACAGAGACAGTAATGAGGGCAAAAAACGAAAGCTGAACTTAACCCTACCCAACAGTTAAATTTAGCAGTGGAGTTTCCATCTTAAATACAGAAAATACCATCTTAAAGGTAAACACTGAAATAGGTTGAAGATGCATATTATACATTAAGTATTTCATTATTAACCTTGCTTGACATCTAGTACACACTTCAGAAAAGCTCTTTTGGGCTCTACTTCATTGATTTTAATGGAAACCAAAGGCCTATTCTATAAAGCACATATAGAAGGCCATATACCACAATGCAAGTAATTTGGCATACATCCATAAGTCTTGAAAGGAGAGGCACTTAGAACTGTGAATGTGAATTGCTTTGCAATCTGTGGTGTGGTAATATAGCTGTCAACCATATTTCATGTTGTGCAGGACTATGGATAGAAAACATCACTGGAAAGACACGTGTTTTAACTAGCAGAGACTGAACCATTGACATCCAAATACCCTTTTTTCCATAGGGGTCTAAAAAGTCCTATCAAAAATTGCAATAGAGGAGACCACCTTTCATAGAACATGGAAAACTTACTTAAAATGTGCATGAAAAAGTATTTTTCTACATAGTGTGCATGTAAATAAAAGAGAGAGAGAATTCATATACTTGCATGCAGTCAGAAACGTGAAAGTTGGTGGTTTTGGTTTGGAGGGTCTGTGAATCCTTAAAAGGTTTCAATTCCTCCTGAGTTTGCACCCTCGAGTTTTACTTTGGGTTATGGGTTGAAAAAAATAATACTCAAAACAATACCCATCAAGTTATCAAGATGCTCCTTTCTTCAAGATGAAATCATTAAAACCACAAGGTCTTGGCAGCATTTCTACCTTAAATTATCTGTTTTATAATACCCTCTGGCTATTTAGCTTCACTGAAAAGTTTACAAACTTTGGCAAACCTCATCTGAATTCTAGTTTTGTAGTAGATCATGAAGACATTAAAGTGTCTAATTGCTTCTGCTTTCATTATGAAAGCTTCCCCAGCATTTATACGTGACCACCTAAATCAGACAGTAGTGGCTGCAATTCATGCATTAGAATCATCTGGGATCTAAAAAAGATGAATTTGACTTCTGTAGCACAATAACATGATTTATGTTAATCCTTTTATTTTCTTGCTCAATTGGATATCTCTTTCAACTACTCTTTGATGCGCTACGTGTTCTAAGCAAGCCCCCAGATTTCTCTATGGTGCAGTTTCTTCCTATTCTGTAATATCAGGATAACGTTTGCTCAGCTTTGTAAAAGTGCTTAGACAATTTAGAATGAATGACTAAAAACCAACTATTACTATTATGTTCTAATAACTGTATGAGCCATATACAGAAAAAAAGGTATAGCATTCACAGAGCAGACATTTTAAAATTAAGTCTTATGCATTCAGAGTCTGGGGTGAGGGGAGGGTTTGAGTTATACACCCAGTAATAGTGCATTCAACGCAGTATTGCTGCTTAGATGGAATTAATCTTTTAAAAAGCTGTTCACCTCTAGAATAAGACTTAGAATTTAATAATCAGTTTACACTAGTTCAATTAGGGCTGTAATCCAAATAACTTTTCTCAAGAAACAATTAAGAATATATCCCTGCATGTTTGGTGTCCTGTAGCCTCTAGACACGCAGTACATTTTGCTTTATTTTAATAACTCCCTGATTTTCAGAAGGTGACTATAATATAAAAAAAAAAAAAGTTTATGATTTTTAATACAGAAACCAAAGTGTTTGATAACACATAAAACTAGGGTCAGTATCTGATTCACTGGCGTTTTCCCAGGCACGAGACATGTTTTCCCCAGGGGTCACCAGGTCCAGGCAAGCTGCATTCTTTCTGCCAGGCACTTTGTAATGTGCAATGAACAGTGTCATTTATTTTCATTTCCTCATACTTAATTGCATGCTTCTTGCTTCCAACATTAAGCCAGAAGGCAGGTGGTAGAAGCAGTAAACTAAACTACTACTAGCTGTCGGAGTTACAGACCATGCTACTCTCCTCTTGAAACAACCCAATTGTTTACAATTCAGCAGAAACTGCTGAACTGGAAAAACGCTTGATTCCATTGCACATTCAATAGAGATTTTTTCTTTTATTCTAAGAAAAAGAAAACCAACAAACTGATACTCTCTGTTTAGCAAACGTAAATTACTTAAATTTATCAACATTTTATCACAGTAATAGGAAGCAATATATCAAGTTATTGTTTTGGTAAATGTACAAACAATATTTTTAAGGTGTAGTGGGATGGCTGCTTTAGCCAAGTAACACATCAGTAATGCTACTTCTAGAATTAATGCATTCAGTTCTAAGCTATTTAAAAATTTAACTATCATGCCTGAATATAAAAATAAGACGTTTATCAGGTATGCAAAATTTAAGCTTATCATATTTGGAATTAAATTATTTCATTTATTGTGGAAGTTTGCATTTATTTCATTTTTCCCTATTGTAATAAATAAAATAAAGCCTTATCAAAGACCCCCTTAAAGAACTTCCTTAATCTTCATGGTGCACCCAGGCTTTACTTCTGGTGTATTTTGTCAACAGATATGTCACTTCTACAGACAACTCAGGTTTTATTGGTCTATTTAATACGTAATGTAAAGTTCTTGTGCCACTGTTGCATTCATGTAACAGTAGCATGTAACTGTAGCAGTAACATAAGTAACATTTTATAATGTATAAGAATTGTTTTAATAGTAACACTGTTGTGCCACAATTTTCTGTTATTGTTGAAATACCCTGCTGAAACAGATCCTGGAAATCATACCATATTGCTGTTAAAAAATTACAAAAGGGAAAAAATAGAGTAACAGTAAATATATTCATGATCATTTAAAAATATCAGTTCTCACTCCAGTGACTTTAATTCTACTCAAGTGGTTTTAGACAAAAAGGTCTTAGTTATTCCTGCTGAAATTATTTAACAGCAGTAAGTAACAAAACCAGGTTTCCTACACATATTATTTGCTTATTTGCATAATAATACAAGCGTTAGCAACATACCTAGCAAAAAATCACTATATCAGAAAACACTCTCCATTTCAGTTCGTAAGTTTGCCATGTACGTGTTCTAATATGTTAACTAATATTAATAATAGTTATACAATTTCCTGCGTATCACGAACCTGTTGCTGTTCACTTTTTGTAATACCCTACTTAAAGATTACCGATGCTGTTGTTTCAGGATAAATCTGCAAGAAAAGACAAATAAATGCAAGTTCAGGCTGAATCCTGCAAATTACTCTACAGAGGAGCCTCTACACCTTGGCACTACACCCTCTGGATGCCAGTGGAGCTCTGAGCAAAGGAAGGATCACTTTGCTTCCACAATAAAATGGAATTGTGGAGCTGCATGTAAGGAGGAATGAGACATCCCATTCAGAAATAGCAGTAACATAACAGCAGGCATAATTTATTAAGCAAAAATCTAGTCCCCATCCCCTGTGAAGAAAGAATATAGATTAAGAAAAGAATATAAGTAGCTGGGCAAAATTAAGTTATGTTTGATACCTTTCCCACTTCCAGTGATCAGAATTTGAGGAACTTCTTAGCTGAACTTGAATCTCTGTTCCTGTAGGTAATTCTCACCTGCAGTTCTATCATTGATGAATTTGTTTATTTTCATAAGTAATTTTATTCTTCACAAAATCCTGTGGTGCATCCAAAGCATCCTAATTAAACTAAAGATTCAATTGCCCTAAGAAGTGAGTGGGCAGAAGTTAAAGTTTGCAAAGCTACTGAGCTGTCTAAAGCATTAAATTTTGATTTTTTTGTATGACTCAGCTTTTAATATATTAAATTCTATTTGTTTTCAGTGAAACTCAGGTTTGCAGACCTAGTTTCCAAAGGTATGCAGGAAACTCATTTAATTTCAAAGTATTCACATAGTCACATTAAAATCAGTGGAAGTTAAATGTCTTTTGGAAATCTCAATAGGTACTTTTTTCTCCATCCTGCAGCAATAAAATCTCTTAGGAAATACAATTTTTAAGGCCAGAGTTTTAATAACATTAGAATACCTGGTTCGTAAGTGACAATCTAATTTGTTCTCGCTACCCTTATAATCAGTGAGGAAGGACGAAGAAAACCAGAGGTGGTTTGGGCACTTTGGAGTTGCCTGTCACTTTCCATATCCAACTGGAAGAATTCAGAGTCCCTGACTCCTTTTTTGCCCCTCACGTAGGTACCTGAAATTAGGTGAGATGAACCAGACCTTATAGACTAGAAATAGGTCCTTTTGGATATATTTTCAAAAAATGGAATGCCTTTTCCCCTCACTGCCCAGTGTTTTTTGCACCAGCTCCCAACCTTTCTCTTGTGATCTTTTATTCTTAAGACAGACAGAGGCAATTCCAGAAAAAACAGAGAATCCCAAATGAATGTAAGGAAGGCTTTTGAATTCTGAAAAAGAGTTTAAGATGTGCCTCTGCCCCCAGGATTCCCTATTGCCAAGTTCTCAGTAACAGTACTTTTGAATCATTTTGAGTTACCAAAGTCCACCCACTTAGTGAAAAATGAGCATAAGGAGCTATTTCAGTCCTTTCCCACTCCAGTAATGTACTTTATAATCAGCTTTCAAATTAATATAACAATTTTTTTTTTGGGGGGGGAGGGGGGAGAGCGAGGAGGGAAGGGGCAGGGTGTGTGTGAGCCCACCACCTAATAGAATTTCTGGCATCCAACTTAGCAAAATTTCCTAACAAGTCCTGGGGAGAACTAGAAATGTCACATGGAAAGTCAGTACACTTAGAAGACATTGGAAATACCAAAGGGAAGGGACTAAAGTCCTTTACTCTACACAATCAGGGGGAGATACTTCCTGCTACTTAAGAGTGACAACATACAGTCTTCTTCTAAGCACTTTTTTCATGAAACAAAAGGGAATCAGTCTTTCTTCAAAGACTTTTTCCTCCCAAAGAGGAAGAATACAAGAAGTATTTTCCTGCTTCTTCTCTACCAAAATTCCCTTTAGGAAAGATAGAGAAAGCAAGAAGGTAGTCAAGTGGCTTACAATCCGCAGCAGGAAAGACCCAGGATTCATTGCTTGATTAAACAAACAAGATATTTTCAAAAAATTAAATACCTAATGGAGCCCAAAAGACAACTAAGCCTTCCTTTCTATCAAAGAACCCCCTAGTTACTAAGCCGTACGCAGCCCTTACCCCAGGATACTCAGGAAACCACTAGCTGGGAAACTTTTTAAAGGGGGAGTGCTGGAGGGCAAAATCCACACACATATACTTGATAGACCAGTAACAGCTACCAGGCTAGGTTATATAGGTTACTAAAAGAAAAGAATACCTACTTTGTGAATTCTAGCAGTGCTTGGATATGACACATGAGGCCATACTGGTCTGCATGGTTGAGACTGCATTTCTCCTGGCATTTTGGCAATGTCCAAAAAAGACATGGGTCTGTACTGCAGACATTGATAACCTGGAATGCAAGTACTCCTGGCCTTATCCTGTAGCTGGTTTGGGGTATTTTGAAATTAGGCAAGATAGGTACTTACAGTACTAAGCATAAAAGTCTGTCTGTAGAGTCCAACCTGACATGCTTTTGGAAATTAAAGGCCTTTCCCATTGGACTCCACAATTCATATTTTTAAAGCCAATCAAAAGCGTTGATTTTTGCAGACCGAACACCAAAATCCTCACTGGAAAAACCATACCATTTAGAAAAATTATGATCCCCCGAAGGTATCTTTATTGGACTTCAGCCAAGAAGATGGCTGAACATGAGTACATTACAGCATTAGCAAAGACAGACTGGCCTGCCTGCAACACAGATTGCTGTGGGCTACTAAAACAATAATACCCTCCTAACTACAAAATCCACTTCTTTATTCCTTGGTGGACTCACCCCATAGTTGCTTGACTTCCATTGTGATACTGCATTATGGAAGCATTCAGAGGCGTTAGAGGGCTGGCTAGAACTGAGTATCTCAAACTTAAAAAGACATATCTAATATTTATATACTGGAATGCCTTTTATGTTGCCATTTGAAGCACATTCGGTGCATAATCTTGCAGATCACTCATTCACAGGTCATGTCTATGTATCTATAAATTTTCAAACTGCAGTGTTTGTTTTTCATCTATCCAGATGAATACCCCAAAAAATATCACTTACCCTTTGACATGATAAATGACTCTGTAGGGATTTTATTGCTGAGATGCAATACTCTGGAGAGTCATGCAATCGTGCAATCCAATTAGTGTTTTAGATGGTGCAACATCATTCAGGGAATGAATGGGTAGTGATACTTTACAAATAATATTGCCAGGATTGTCTTTTCCCTACCTCTTCCCTAAACTGTCTCCACAGACATGGATGTGCACACATCCATTGATATACACTATGCAAATGACTGTCCTGGATAAGATCATTCCTGCTCAGCAAGATCATTGTTTTTGTTGTCTTTCATTTATAAAAGCTTTTCGAATTTTAGACAAAATCTTTAGATGAGTACATGCTGATAATGAAGAGAATAATACGTGTAGGCTGTGTCTGTCCCTATACTCCATTTCAATTTCATTTTTACAAAGCCATTTGAAGCAATGGAGAATCTAGTTTGAACTTTCATTTTTATTTCAGTTTTGTTATTTCCAAATTATAAAAGGCAGATCCCAATTCTACGGGTACTGCAATTTAATTTACCTCCAAAGATGTATTTACTTTTTTCTCCGTTTTGCTATATAGTTGCTCACAGCTGAAATTGCTCAGTCATAATGAAAACACACTTACTGCATTCCAAATGCCTGCATAAGTATGCATTGGGGGGATAGTTTCTTTTTATTTAAAGTTATCGTCAAGGAAAAATATTGGCAAAACATACCACTCTTGAGAGAGTTGTTGGTAAAAGTTAAGCAGGGTAAAACAAAAATCCAGGTGCCTATTCTGCTGAGCCCTAATTTGACTAACTCTAGTGTAATTATGATGTCTAATTTTGCCATCATTTCTGCTCAGGGTTTTGCTCATGCTTCCTATGGAAGCTTACCAGTCGGTTTCATAAGAGGGCTGTACATGTTAAGTTATCCTTGAATTTCTTACCCTTGCCCCCAGTAAATGGACTACAAAATAGATACAGTAACTAGCCTTGCCATAATGTGATGCAGAACTCCACTTTTCAAGCCATTCACCCACTAGAAAGAGTACGACTTCCTTCAGCTGCATTATCAGAGCCGTGTGTTTTATAAACTGCAAAATGGCATGTTTATTCCGTTTGGGGTACTTCATTCTTAACTGTGCTCATTCACTCAAGCCTAACAGAAAAAATAGGTTACTACCTCCTCAGTCAGGAGTACCAATTCAAAAATAATTACACTGTAGGAAAGACCTTGATGCACCTTCCAAAAAGTTATCATGAAGTTGTCAATTTTCTTTTTTCTTTATTCCCCCAACACCTTTTTTCAGTATTGCAAGCTCATTTACTAGCAAAATAGAGCTGAATGGAAGCAAGCACTTATTTTTTATCAATACCTTTGCAGTAAAATTATACCGAGGGAAATTGTCCTTATTAAAACATTACTTTGAAAAAAATTTGGTTGAAGTATTTTCCTGTAATCTTTAAAGTTATATAACTACAAAAGATAATGTCAGTAAATGAAACATATGCTTGGCTAATTAATTCACCCAATTAAAACAAGGTACATAATTCTCTTTTCATTCCTATTTAGGCCCCTATTCAAAAAAGCACTTAAGAATATCCTGCTCTTTAATGTGCCGACTGTCCTTCTTTAGGCATATGCCCAACAAAATGTTTAAGGATGCATTTAGGCATGTGTTTAAGTGGTCTGCTGAAACCAGATGTTAGTCTAGAAGAGCATGCAAGGGAAAGCATTCATCACCCTTGGGTTGAAGAATCTATTAAAAAATGCTTCTGACTCAAAAAAAGAAGCACAGTAAAACAGGCTAAATGTTCATCCCAACTGAAAGGAAAAACTAAAAATGTTCTCAGAGGCTGACGCAACCTGCTTTTTCTATCACCAAGTCCAAAGCAGTAAGACAAAAGTAAGGCTTATTCATGGGAGTAAATACAGGAATTTACAGCACTTGTGGCACAATCCTCTTCTGAGCTTCTTGAAATGAATGGTTAAAATCTGCTTTATAAGCTAAGAGGACAGGAAAGGCTGTCATTACTCTAGCTGGTATCACATCTAACCTCTACATAATTAAAGCATTTTCTCATATTCACTTTGTTACTTAGAAGACAGTCTCTGGTTAGTAAACTCATGATGTAGCTTAGACCATTTGTTCATAGCTTTGTTTTTTTCACTACCACAACACCATAGCAACCTAAACACCAAATATTTATTTTCTTTCTCAAACACTGCAAGTTATTTTATGAAAATTTTTATGCAAATTGGGCAATGCGTTGACTCATTCTGTTTGTCTCGCTTGTATTTATCTCTAAGGCATCTATCACCATGGTGCCTAAATGCTGTGGTATCTTACTGTTTGCCAGCTCTGTATATCATAAGAGTGGTATCGTCATTTTTGTCCACTTTTACATAGCCTCTTTATGTAAACTATAAGGAAGTATTAGTTAGGACAGAACAGTCACGGATTAAATGCAGAGAGATGTTTTCTGTACTAACAAACACCAAATTAGTAGTAAAATTAAAAGTCCTTACTGTTTCTTTCAGTCTTCATTTACTCTGAAAATGCAGCTTCTACTAGTAGAAGGCGCTCTGTTGATGAAGGCTCCTCCGATCCTCAAAACCCTGGACTCTAAAATCGCTTGCATTCTACCTCCTAACCATCTCGGACAACCACACCTGCCCACTCACCATCAAACTGCCCTAACGATTTTTTGCAGTACTTCGTTCAATTTACTTCCCTCCTCAGAACTCATTTGGATTGCATCGCCCCTGAAAACATACTCCTGACACCATTTTAGCTCCAGACCAATGTCTTCCCACAAACGAGTTGTGCTGTCATGAGACCCGGGTTGTGTAAGCGAGTCTGCAGAGCTCCCAAGCTGCTGCAAACTAGACTAGGGCTGAGTAACAGTGACAGTTGTAAAAAATACACCTGCTGCTGATGGTAAAAGTTAAGACTTTTTTTTTCCCCTCCTCCTTCTTTAATAACAGTCAAATGGAAAACACAGGAAACTGTAAGTAAACTTTATATTTGAAAACACTGACTTGGGCCAAAACATTGTGACAGTGTATTTGGCTCACCTTCAAATAGAACGATTTTTCTCCCCAAATATTAAATGGAAAAAGTATAACGAGAAAGAAGTGAAATGGAAAATTGCTAAAGCTGAAGAACATCACACACAGAAAGGCAGTATTTTTTTCTAACAGCTCTGAGATGATATGAGAAAGAGAGAAAGGGTGTGGAGGAGGGGGAGAGGGAGGGAGAGGCAAGACAAGAGAACATGAAGCAGACTGAAAACAGCATGTGAAATAACTGATATTGTTATGGAAAGACTGAAAAAAAAAAAAAAAAGCGGGGGCAAAATCTACAGAGGCACTTTCAATACCATAAATGTCATCCTGTGGAGTAGATTTTCCATAAAACACTTAAATGTAATTGGACTGGGCATCATTTAGAAAGCTGGATTTTTTGTAGTTCATCTTGCCATGGGCCAGACTGCTTCTATTTTTTTTCCCTACAGCATGTTTTACTTTGTGGGGTTTACCTTAGTCTTTGCAATGTTACATCATAGTTAAAATACAATTCTTAGCCGATGTTTCCATTTAAAGCCTGTTTTTTAAACCATTGATAAGATAGGGTTAATGTTGGAAGGTAAGCCCTTCCAAACATAGAAAAATGGGAAAACGTCTCACTTTGCAGCCATTACTAAGGATGGCAACAAAGTTTGACAGCTGGTATTTGGGGAAAAGAAAGTTTAAAATTTTATATGAATAAAGCATAATTTGTCTTTCTCAGTGGAACACATATAGTAAAATACTTCTCTTTAAATTTAATATTCAGATTCTTCACTGATCAACATTAAGTTGTACCAACAATGAAATGCAATGCATTTTTAGCACACCTATATAAAAGCGATGATTCCTATATATACAGCACCTTATATCTTCAAAGAGTTCATAAATAGCAACACCTTCATTCTCATCCTATTTCACTAATGCAAAACCCAAGACTCCTGCCATCAGAAATAAGAGAACAAGAGAACTTAGATTTTTCAAAGTTCAACTTATATTAGAGATCTAAAATTTCCACTTACTATACGGGAAACTTTGCCTAGATAAAAACTAGGTCCCTGTGAATTTCCACTCTGTGGAGGTGGGCACAGGCATGAAAGCTCTTCCTCTGCAGAAAATAAATGAACATCGCCATTTCTTTTCAGGACTAAAAAATTCTTTTTTGACTAAAGTTTCTACAAACTCTGTCTCCCAAGATACCCAATAATAACATTGATCAGCTATAAAAGAAATAACCAAATCTGTCCATCTTGTAACAGATCTTCTTTCTACATTTTAAGGGACTCGACAAGAAATTGGTGGTTGTACCCTGTATAGCCCATCGTTACGGCATAATTTAAAATCATTCCATGTCACACAGGTTCATATGACTGTGTATGTTATATTTCAACACATTTAAGTTACTTAATTTGATACACCTTCTTGCAGCTGACCTACTGAAGTTCACTATTGCTAGCATGGCCAGTCGCTATGAGAGTTCAACCCTTTTGTACAAACGACATAACACCGTGACTGGTGTTAAATTCCTGGACAGATTAAATGAAGCTCATCCCCCCCAGATCCAAAACCTCTTCAAGTCTGTTTCTTAAAGACATGTAACAAGTCTTTTACTGCTTATATTGCTGTTCCATTTTCGTTCCCCATCTTAAAAGAATTTTCGTCCTTCTAGTTCTCGTGGGAAATTGTGTTAAAATTCAAGAACCTGACCTTAGGTTGCATTGAATATTATCATTGACTTCAGGCCATAAAAAAGGAAAACTGTGGAGAAGAGTTATATTCTGTCAGAAAGAATATGGCTCCAAACGCTGGAATCATCCTGACAGCTCTATTTCAGAAGTTAGCCAAGGAGAAAAAAGGGGCCAGGCATCTTGAAAATTACATACACATACCTCACACACATGTATACACATACAAAGCATGAAGGAGAATAGAGGAGGGAACCTGGAAAGAAACCCTGCCAATTTATCAAGTGGCAGATGAATTATCCCAAGAGTTTCATAGAAGCAGCAGCCACCCCATTTTAAGGTGAAATTTTATTTCAATCTCAGCTGCGGCATAATCTAGGATCCATCTGTTTCCCCCATTCCCCCTCCCTTCCCCTCACAGTCCCCCTGCTCCCTTCCCAACTCACATGCTGATGTAACTCAGAGGAATCACTTCATCTCCACTACCACAGGTTTCACGGGCCTTACTGGGTAGGTAGGAATTGCAGGAAGAGGGATGGGATTGACAGGAAAAAAAAAAAAGGGAAGTAACAAATTTACTTCTATGAGTTTCCATCCAATTCAAAGCTTAGAAATGGTGCGTAACTTTTTTGACATTTTTTGGTGGGTTTAAGAGTATTTTCAATATTCTCCCCACCAACAATGTTTTAGGGAAAACTAGTGACCAGTGACTGGATCTACATGAGCTGTCTAGCTCTTACCATTGTTTCCACTGAGTATCCACTCCTATTTATTTTTCCTGTACCATGGCCCTGCTTTAAGTCCTCAGGATATTACACTACACATGAAAGTAAGCCTTTAAACAAAAAAAAAAAAAAAAAGAAAAAAAGCATTGGAATTTTCCGATGTTTGGTCTTCCTTAATACAAGAAGCACGTTTCACCTCTGAGTGTAGCAAGAGGACTATGAGGTGCAGTTTCATTATTGGCTTAAGCTAACCTAAGTATGGAGTATGCCAAGAGGCAGGCCCACTCTCTCCACCCTCCCCTCCCTCCTCGCCGCAGACCTCAGTAAATACTCTTCTCCTCTTTCACTGCTAGTTCTCAGGCTGTCACAGAGTCAGCTGGATCAAAAAACCCCAAAATGATCCACCTGAGATCTGAGCCACGCACTAATTTGCAGACAGCTCCCGACACAGCTGACCGTGCAGCCACGAGCATCCTCATCCTCCCCAGGGAGGCAGTGGAAAGACGCAGCTGGAGGAGGGAGGAAAGAAGAGCAGCACCACCATTTTCAGCAGCAGCATAGATTTAAATTTGCTGAAGCTGCCTGTAAAACCACACCTTTGTTAAGCTAGGAAGAAAAACTCCCAAATGAATCAAACTGTACAAAAGAAAAAAGCAGACCTGGGTACTTGATTTTGAGTGTTCAAGGAAGACAAACAAATACAGAGATTCTCCTGAATCAGAAACACCAGATGGCACAGAGGCATATTTGAGTATGTTTCCAAAGCAGAACTAGCAATAATACCCTACACCTGGATGCTGTGCCCAGAGTTACTCATGACTGACAAGCAGTGCCAGTAATTACAGGAGTATATCCTTTAATTTGCGTGTGATAAGGTGTGCACCTCTACAAATTTCTTCCCATTAGGTTAAGGGAGAATTTGCCTGGCTTTTTTGGGTGTGCATGGAGAGCATTTTGGCAAGCTGCTGGAAGATACACAGTATTACACATGTGCTAAAGCCCAAATTTCAGCAATAGTGATCCCATGAGATTGATTGCATTAACACCGCTAGTTTATACCTCTTGATGGCCGGGCAACTCAAGTTTACCATGCTCGACTGTTTGTGTCGGAGTGCTAGGAAACCACTTCTATTAAAATCCGAATAACCTTTGCAGCACAGTCCAAGCCAAGAGATGCCTCTAGACTGTCTAAGACAGGCAAAAGGCTGGGGAAGCAGGGCAAATGCATGTCTATAGGCCTAGCCTGATTTTTTGGCTTTAAATTGGGCCAGTGGGCCAGTTTGCTTCTGGGGCGGGAGGAAAGCAGTTAACTGCCTTTGTTCAATCCCATTCCCCAAGAACACCTCAGTCTGATGCAAAGCTATGCAGAGTAGGTGAAATGCTGCAGAAATATTTCCATTTTTAATATTTGACAGCAGCAACATTAAGTATTTGATTTATATTTCTGCTATGATATTTCAGAAGATCTTATCCTGGAACACTTGTGGCTGCTGACTAATTGCATAAGTATTGTTAATTTTGTGTCCTTATTACCCTAACAGTGTATTCACAAAGTTATTCCTTTATCTGTGATGCACATCTGAAAGAGAAAAACAAAAAGGCACAGAAGCCTGGGGATTTGATTAGTTTCTTCCAAGATATTTAGTTGCTATTACAGTCAGAAATACATGATGCACAAAAATACAATTTTCCTTTTCGAGGGAAAAACTTGGGTTAAACACTAGTGCAAAATCCACGTGATAGCAGGCAGTCTCAGGCATTTTAAAAAGCAGAAGGTGGCAAGCTAGACTTTCACTGGTTATTTGTAGTTCCTTTTATAAATTTTGGGCACAGAATCAAACTTTAACATTCTACACAGAAAGACAGAATCTTTCTGAAAGATCTTTTACAAATCAGCAAGACTGGAAATAATTTGATAGAAGACTTACCGTGTATGCTCTTTCAGCCATTTCACTAGAAACTCATTTTGGCTTTCTCTGAGGTAGAGATAAACCACAGCTAAGAGACAGTTATTAAATCTTCTTTATACATTCTGTATGAAATATATTAAACTACAAAAATACTATATTCAAATAAGGTTAAGGGTCTGACTTAAACCCACAAAGACATTGAAATTCAGAAACATTGTGTCTCCCTACCCTTTACTCTCCTCACTGTGGCTAGGCATTGTAGCACAAATGACTTGTGCTCAGATTCCTTAAACCTCTTACAGGTACTTTCTACTTTAAGGTTCTTACAGTTTGCATCTTCCCTGCAGGCCCAAGCTAAATTCCACCCTTGACAGTTTGGGGTTTTTATAATTTCATTTTTGTAATTCTTATAGAAATGTAAAAGTGAGAAAATTAAACCAAAAGTACATAATTGTTAGTCTCAACAACTGGCTATTTTTATTTTTTAACACATAACTGAAAAATCGCATGTTAATGAGAGACAGGCAGGCAGATGAAGGACATGCATGACTCTCAGCCAGTGTAAATACATGCTTCAGCTCTCTCCCCACCCCGTTACAGTTCTACTTATCCATATGTAAATACTCACTACGTATTTCTCCAGTGAATTAAAAAGGAACCTTCAAGTTGACACTCAACTAAGACTTTGTCCAACAAAATGGCGTGGGATCTTCTTCCGTGATGGACTTTTTCCCCTTGTCCTAAGTACAGCAATGACCAGTGGAGGTCACAAGTCATTCAAAACAAAAGTAGTCTTGCTCGCTTGCAGACCATTCTTCACGAGGGACACTCAGCTTTGAAACCACCTCCCACCCTGTAGTACCATAGATTGGGCCTGCTGCTCTCTTGGGCAAATTGCAAATGGTGTCTTCTCAAGACAACTTCAAAGCAGGGAAATTCAACTGCGGGGAGGGGGAAGGGTATCTTAGGAGGATGGGTGGCTTTTTCTAGGTTCTACAACTGTGAGCAAGTCTCCTTATTCTCTTCCATTTCTAGTTATTCTTTGGTTTTACTTCATTATTGCCAGTGCATTACGCAGTAAGGCAACTGTCTCCATGCAGCTCTTATAAATCTACAGGCATTCAACAAATACAAACTCGATCATTTCAAATGTGGCTTTGGGCTGCCCCTCCACGTGCTTCATAGCATCTGACTAACGTGGATGTTCAACTCTGCTGTACTTACACATGCTACTGAAACCTCTGTTTTTAAAGACGAACAATCAATACCAACTATTCATTCCCTTCAACCGGTACTCCTGTAAGCTGCTATAAACACAGAAGAAGGGCCATTCCAATATGAAAACGGTGTTGATTACACTCTGATAGCCAGAGTAAAGGCAGATGATTTGGAGGACATCCACAAACATTAATCGTTGCAGTTTGACTGTGATAAGAAGTAAAACATACAAAATCCTCGAATAATCCTCAACAAAATAGTGTAAGACTTTAAAATAACAACAATGTATTTTTATCTTAAGATATCACAGAACAAGACACAGGATTTCAGGAATTAATAGAAATGAAGATATTCCTTCACTAGAGAATATTAAACATGACCATGTAATAGACAATCTCTGTCAAAGAATAAGAGAAGCAGAAAGTAGTAGCCTTGATCCAGAAAAGGTATTTCTGCCTTATACAGCATAAAAGACAGACATTCAGGAATAGCTCATCCATGAGAAATGGTGATCTCTGATTTGCTGCCAAGGTCAGTCAGACCTGTTGTGATATGTTCTGTAAATGCTGACTCTATCACTTATAGTTTTCCAAGGACTTCTTTAACACCTAGAGATTTTTTATTTTTATTGTGGAACAAAGCTATGACACAAAACTGTCAAACTAGAAAGCCCAGAAAAGGATGACAGAGAGTTTTTATTAGATTTGAGGGTGACAGCTCCATTGAGAAAAGAACCATGTAGTTAGAAGAAAGGTGGTCTGAACTTCCTGGAGATCCAGCAGGAAAATGCTGAAATCTCAGCAAAGAAGGGAATTTTGTTCTCAAGCCAGCAGTCCAATAATTTATCACACCCCTTAAAAACTGATGGTGGATGACACGGGGATGATGTATCTGTATCAGCCTATCAGGTGTGAATGGGACCAGAATTTATTTGCTACAACAGGAAGCTCCAATGGAAACTCCCAACATAGTTTTACTGTGCCTCAGTCCCATCCTTCTGCACTTCAAATGCCAACTGTGCCCCCTTGTGTAGTACTTTTCTGATGGTAACCACAAGTCCCCAGGGAAGTAGACTAAATTCAAACAAGCTGTTTTGCTTTTTACTTTCTCTAGTTAAAAAAAAAAAATAAAAAAAACCACCCTAAGCTGTAATACCTTCTAGCCCTAAAAATAAATTTTTACTCTGTGAACTCTCTGCTGTATTTATACGCACTCAGAATAGAGTTTGGATCTCTCTCTCTATTAGCATCTATAATTCTGGGCTTGAAGTGCTAATTACAAGCACATAAAAGAAGGTACATAGATTGCTTTTTTTACATAATGGGGTGGGAGTCTCCTGTTGAAAGACCTACCTTGCTTGGAGCTTTAAGAAACATCCAAGGTATTGCTTCACAGAGATCTTGCGAATATAAAGGACAATGAAAACTGTTCTCTAGTAAAAGACATCTGAGCCACATGAGAGAGCAGAGCATAGAAAAAGAGGTTTTAAGTAAGCCTGTAAAGATCTCCTCATACCAGGAGAGCTCATGCAGGGGAAATTCAGCTCTATTTGGGAGTTTTATCAAAAAGGAGAATTATGACATCATTGTTCTGAACTGAAAACTGATTAATCATCTGCTGGGCATCTGTCTTGGCAAATGAGAATCCCCTTTTCAATGCTATGAAAAAACTGGTGATACAGACTCAGCCTCATGTTGCCACCTGTCTCTGCTTGTGACCAGTCCTCTGTTCTGTCTTTCCTTTTTTCTGCCTATTCAGTTGACATGTTCAGCTGATAATATGTACGTTTGTAAAATATCTGCAAATATAGATGGGTATTTTTAACGGTATCAAACATTTATACAGATTTGTTCTCAAGACATCTGCATATGATGCAATCCCCAGATAAGATTTATATAACTTTTATGGATCCTCACTTTTTGGAGGAAAAAACAAAACGCCTTTAGATAGGTTTTTTATTTGCAAAATAAATGGCTGAAAACACAATTTTCCTTCAAAATAACTAAGTTTCTGAAACCCTAGTACAGTCCTCCAGCAGACTTCAGAAAAAAATAGCATGAAACCAAAAATTCCTGATCCCTTATACTTCTAGATGTTTCATGATTGATTTAACAAGATAAGTGGAAGAGTGGAAAATTGGCAACCTTAACACTTGGGTATATCTTGCAATTGATCACTAGCATACACCATACTGTGATGTATTTTTGAGCCTTCCTGCATACCATGTGGACAGTGTATCTCACATAAAATCACTTGATAAGAGAGGAAATATAGAAAGAGGAAAAAAGGAACTTTGTGTTTCCCTTTGTTTCTCTGACCATGAGAAATAATTCGATTCTAAGGCCCAGTGAAATGTTTTCTTTCAAGACTGGCCTGCCTTTTGTATGTCTGTGAGGCCACATTAAAGTTGCTAACTTGAATTGAACCAGCTGGCAGTGTCTTTGAAGCATATGGGAATGGATCGAAGCTGCAAATATGCAAGGTGAATTTTACATTTTTATATTTCTCTCATGGTTATTTAAGATCTCGATTCTGTGAGATGTTGTGTGCTTAATTCCTACTGTAGGCAACGGCAGATGAGTGTGTAAGTACCTTTTGTGAGATGGAAAACACAGCTCACATTCAACCCATGTGCCTATTCCTCCTCTTGTCTGTTAATTGGCTGCGTATCATTTGTTTGGAATGAGAAGATACGGCAATACTCAGGTTTTCTCTTTGCTTTGTAAAAAAGTGAAATGAGGGGCTTTCCTTAACTATTTAGAAGTGATCTTTACTTCCTTACAGAGATGAGAACAATTTATATCTGTGCAAGTGTGATAATTTGGGCCCGGTCATTTTCACCACAAACAAATTAAACAAGACAGGAGCAGTGGCTAAAAGAATAAAATAGCTGCCCCTTTCATTACATGTTTGACAACACTTGATTTGACACACTATTAGGTAGCATTACAAACTGTTTAAATACTCTGAAACATATATCACCACTATTAAGCTTTGATACCATATTGCAAATATTTCTGTTTAAATACGCTGATTTATGCTCACTTATGAGTGCACACCCAGAATGTCAACACCACTCAAAATGAATCAATTTCTTAAAGGATTTGAGTTCACTCTGATGAAAAGGCCAGATTAATTACTCTGTTTTAAATATTCAGTAATCTTAATATCATTATCTTTTGCGTCTTCCCAGATCCAAGTGTCATACCCAGTTCAAAGACATGAAACAGGATATCCACACAAAAGGCATAGACCCTTCATCCTATTATTATTTAATTTACTACTCTCTAGAAACTGATGAGCATTGAGCTTTGTTCTGAAAGGTAAATAGTCCTGACCGTTGGTAAGTAAAGCAAAAATTTCAGCAGGAAGGATTTTCTCAGCAAAATCTCATAGTTCCCCTTTTAGCTTATCTGGCTCTCCTGGCTCCCAAAGTATAGCACAAAAAACAAGAAGCAAAATTATTTTCCAATCCAGCTTTTCTTGGATATGTAGGTGAAAACATTTCTTTAAGGAAGAGCCAACCTCATGAAAAGGGTCTTGTGGCACCTATGTGTAATAAATAATAAGTCATCATCACAGTCTCACATTTCCTTCTTCCAAGGAAAATCAGGAAATCAGATCAGAGATCTTCGTCTGGAGAACCCAAATAAAACTGGGTATAGATGTGTGAGATTAAAACAAAAAGATGTTGGGCTAGATTCTTTTTTAAACAAGGATACTTTTACCGCTCTGTGGCTGAGAACATGTTTTAGGCCAACTGATGGCCCCCAATATACTAGGCAGAGCAGCTGGGCGAGACATTAGGGTAGACAAGAAAATGACCTGTGATCTCAGACATACTTACTTCTTTCTTTCTTTCTTGTACCTCATTCTGGTGGTCTGACCATTGCAGAGCCTCCATGAGAACATGCGAATGGCTGGACGGTTCAGACCGAGGGTCCGCCCTGCCAGTACTCTGCCTCCAACGATGGCTTCTAGGTGTGACAGCACCAAAGCGAGGGCAAGCGTGTACGATACTTCTTCCCATCCCCTACCCCCAGCCTCTACCTCCAGCTATTTTCAGCTCAAAGGAGTTGCCGATCCATTTATGGTTTGTCTATCCGATGACCTCTTTAGGTCCCCAGTCTGCTTCTTGCATCCACAATGCTGTTTGGCAAGCGATGCCGTCTGAGTTCTCCATTGCATGGAGAATATTCATACTACGCAGTCTCACTCCAGCAGACACCATTTAAAAGAATAGCAACTTTTTTAGTATCAGCAGATACAGATCATGTTTCTCAAGGCATTTGTTCCTATTTATATGAGAAAAGCAAAGATACTCTTCTCATATGCTGGAATAGGAACCTCTTTCAAGACTGTTTTGGAGACATTCACTTGAATGTTGAATGGCTTTAAAAACTCAGTGCCCTGCTGAACAAATGTTCCTTCCTTTTAAGCTTCTAAAAACTGATTCATACCCTTTAATCTGTTGCCACTTTTTTTCTAGAACATACACTTGCATGAGCTGAAGCGGCCAAGTTTGATATACCATTGAATTATCCCAGAAAGAGCCTTGTTTTCCCAGTCCATAAAGGCAAAACCTACAACAGTATTAACATTTGCAGTTCCAGTCTCCACAAATGCATTATCCTGAAAACCCCAGGGACAATGTCCCCTACAAAACAAAAGAACATTTAGCAGATTAATATACATAGCTTTTTAATTTTTATAAACTGTACAGACAACTGCCACAAATCTCAGGTGTTTTTACCATCTCGATGATTAAATCATCTCTGTAAGTAGCAGCAAAAATTTTATAACCTCTCAGGGCCTGCATCATAAAGTACTGAAAATAACTTGAAGTGCTGTGCAAAGCAAATGGTATAGTTGTAAACTCGTACAGACTCCTAGGAACTTGAAGCCTTTCTTAAGGCAACAATCAGTCATATTTCATATAAATAAAAAGGCAAATCTGTCTTTTTTTGTCATCAGATGTTCCAGTCACTCTGGTACTGACATCTCCGGCTCTGCGTTAGCATCGCTGTACCTGCCTACACCTCTACGGACCTGCATACACCGGTGGCCTAGATCAACTCTTCTAGAATCAGTATATCTCTACCACCTTTCTCCACAACAGGCTGAAAACTACTCCATGGTCCATGAATAACAAGTTTCTCAACAGCAGCTTTTCAATACAGAGCTTGCAATCTGTCTCCCGTTCACTTTGTCAAATTATGGTCCACATACCAGCCATTTGCAGCAGTGATATATCTGTCAAGCGTCAAGTACATTTCTTGCAAAGGAAAGTCTTTTTTAGGATTTTTTAACTTTCAAAATGTCTAATCCCAAACATGCAAAATAATGAGTCAGACGCCAAAAAATCATGAGATTTTTTTTAAAAAAAATGCTAATTTCTTTTCCCTTGCTTTCTGGAGCTTTTTCTGGGTCATGTTTTCAAGCTTTTCTCCAAGGCCATAAGGGTTTCAAACATTATTAAAAAGAAAGCAACTGAGATCCTTTTGTAATTGCATGCTTAAGAAAAACATTTATTGCCATCAGACTTAAATTGTGTTGAACTGACAACCAAGAATCTTCAGAGATATTTTTGATCAAATAATCCTGAAAAGGGATTATTGCTTCAAACCCGTTTTCTCTAGAGTTTTGTTTACATTACTTATGTGTATTTTCCAGATAATTAAGCTTTACTGAAAGCAGGTTGTTAGACATGGAGAAAAGTCATGACTTAACACCGTGTTGAAGGACTCTTTACAGTATCAAAACATCTGAGGCACAGATTACAGATCCTCACACAAACAGGGATTTCTTCACCTGAGATTTATGCTGCCCCCCAATACTGTTTTCCCCCTTGAAATCTTTAATCTGGATTTTATTTTTTTTTCAGTGACAGGAAGGCAGTTTTGTGTGGCAATATGCCTTACAAATCTTCTTAAAAGTTCTTCTGATTCCAACTGTTTTGCGATGGAAATGTTCATGCATATTTGATAAATGCAACCATTCCTGTTAATTGTAATCATCTCAGCTTATTTGTGTGGCACTCACTAATTTGTTTTTATTTAAAGAGGGAAAGGCATTCCTTTCTTTTCACAATACAGTTCCTCTGTAGGGCATTATCTAGGCTCAGCACAGTGTCCTTCCTGTATCCTTTCTCTTCCACCTTTTCTGTCCTGATTATAACTACCAGAGACTCAGCAGGAAACCCAGTGGGATTGCTCCCAGTGTCTTGGAGTCACCCTTTCTTTCATTGTTTTTGCCTGTTAAACCTTCTTTTGCTCGTCAATCGCTCTCCCACATCCCACCAGTTTCCCAGCTTTCCTTTGTCAGCACCCTTGTTTGCAGCTAATTGTACTCGCTCTTCATTTTCCCTGCCCTGTTCTCTTCCCTTTCTGTCCTCCCCTCGCAGTTTGCCCATCTCCCCAAGTTCCCCTCCTCCATCCCGCTGTGAGGAAGGCTGCGCCTGGTGTCAGCGCTGCCCCACGGCTCGGCCAGGCCCCAGCACCACCAGGTGTTTCACGGGTGGTTTGTTTGTTTGTTGTTTTTAACTTTTCGCTTGCTTCCTGGCTTCTGAGGCGCGCTCGTGGATCAGGGTTTATTTCTGCCACCATGGATTCCGGGCGATGGCTTCCACTCTGCTGGGACAGAAGAAGAAGGGCTCAGCTAACCCGGCGGGCCCCGCCTGCAGCTTGAACCTCAGGGGACGGACAGGGGGGCCGAGCCGCGGGCCCGGCCTTTGCACAGTGGTTGTGGCCACGGGCCGGGGGTCGTGGCGACGGGCCGGGGGCCATGGAGGTGGGCCGGGGGGCTGCCCTCACAGAGGCGCCTCAAGGGACCTGCCCGCAGCCGCCCCGGCAGGCTGTGGCCGGCCCACGACGGGCCGGAGCCCGGGCTCCCCTGCCGCCACTGCCACCCTGCCCTGGGCTGCCGGTGCGGGCCGCTGCGGCAGGCCGCGGAGGGGTGCCATAGTAACCGGCGGGGGGCCGGGCGGCACCGGGGGGCCGGGCGGGGAAGGCGGGTGGGAGAGGGCGGGGACGGCGGCGGGAT
>VZSF01006781.1:218207-335061 GCA_013398295.1 Chionis minor | reverse complement strand
GGGGGGGGGGGCCCCCCCCCCCCGCCCCCCCCCCCGCCGCCCCCCCGCCGGGGGAGCAGAGCCGCGAGCCGGCGCTTCCCGAGCCGCGGGTGGAAAACTGCGCCGCGCTACAGGGCGTTTTGTTTGGAAAACCTGCCGTGTCGGAAGCCCCGTGGCGGGCGGCCGCGCGCGTCTGCGGCCGGGTGACCTCCGCCGGGCACGGGGCTNCGCCCGCCCCGCTCGGCTCGGCTCTGCCCGGCCCGGCGGGACCGTGCCGGTTCGGCGCTCGGGCTGTTGTAACGGCCTCACGTGTCCGAGAGGTGTCCGGAGCCGTCTCTTCCGTCCCGGGCAGCTGCCCGGATTCCCAGATAAACGGCGAAATAGCGTGTGCCGGTGGTGGGGCGGGGAGGCGGCGGCGCCGGGGTGAAGCCCTCTCAGTGTTCAGGAAAGGTTTCCCACATGGTCTCGTCTACCAATCACAACAGAAAGGACCAAATTCATCCTGGCTGCGTTTCACATATACTCCATGGAGTTATAGAATCCAGGGATAAATCTGGCCCTTTGTGGTGGATGCCTAAGGATATTTCAGGAGAGATCCCAGAGGTACGCCTTTTGAGTAACTTGCGTTTTGCAGCATCTGGCAAACCTGCACTATAGATCGGAAGTTTGTGCCAGGAGTGAACTTTGTTCAGCGGGAAGAGTCCAGCTGCGTAGGAGCCTGTATATGTGCATTAATTTTTTGTAAGTGCTCAGAGTAATCAGGAGGCTGCTGCTACCTTTGATCTGTGCCTCGCCGTTATCTTCTCTATTGTCTGGTTTTGTCAGTTGTAACCGAAAAGTGTTGCCGAGCGAGAGGCGTGGGCTAATATTAATGACGTGAGTGCCAAAGTGTCTGCAGACCCATTTGGCAGTGAAACTGGACAAACTTTATTAAACCTATCAGTGATTTAAAGCTTCAAAAAGAAGGTAATGACTTGAATACACATTTCACTCATCATTCTTGAGATAGTGGACCAGATTTAATTTAAAAGTTAAATGCTTTGGAAAATCAGGAATTACTTTAATATATTAAATCATTTTCCAATTAAGTTCCTTAAATCATTTTTGGTGGGTTGCACTGCAAATCGAATAAATTAATTTAGAAAGTCGTTTTCAGAATTTCTTTACTAGCTGGTTAAAGCTTCTTTTAAGTCATGCCGTGTATGAGGGAGCAAACTGTTCTTTTTAAATGCAAATGAGACACTCATTCCGTAGACAAGTTGCAACTCTTCTATTTCACTTTGCCTGAACTGATAATGTGCTTAAAAGTGCACAGTCATAAGACATATGTTTTATGCTTGGAAAAGGCTTCCCACGAATGTTTCACTGTAAGACACTGAGTACAGGACGTTCGAATGTCTTTTTCATTTCAGTCTCTGCCACTGACCATTGATTACATTAAATGGCCAGAGTAAGTTTGCCAGGCCCCTTGGAGGCGTACATTTACTGGACATTTCATTTTTCACCCCCTTCACTCTCTCCCTTCTCCCGGCATGATTAACGTTGCTGTGAAAACTTATCTGACTTGTTTTAAATGTGTCGTCATGTTACAGTATTGCTCTGTCACTCATTTTTGTGCTGTGTGTACTTAGGGAGTTTGAAGGGCAGGAGGCCTGCAGAATTTTGTGTTCAGTAAGTTTGGTTGAGTGTTTGCTCTTGATCTCTCCCCAAGAAAGGAGATGATGGCTGGAGTGTGATGGGTCTGTGTTCTGGGTTGGAATGGTGATCTTGGGTAGGTCTTTACCTGCAAAAGTCATTCAGAACTGGGTCTTACTTCTTGTAAAGTTAGTTAAAACTTGCTTTGGGTGCTTGCTAGTGGATTTGGCTCTTTTTTTCATGCCTGGGTTTTGGGGTTTGGTTGTTTTTTTTCTTTTTGACAACTATGGAAGACTTTGATTCTTTACATTTGAAGTCTGCTTGAGCTGCTGGTAATTTAGAGTGTATCCCACAAATACTTAGGCTTTTAAGTTTTCTAACTGTTCTGTTAGCACAAGCTTTTTCCTGGTCAGGTGATTGTTTGTAGCGTATGAGCGAGTTCCCAGGCACATGCACAGGAAGTATTGACAGAGCATTTTTCTGTAGCCAAAGGAAAATGCAGTAATGTAGATTCAAACAGTCGCCTCTTATCTCACAATTTTCAGTTGGCAGGCTTTGTTTCAGAAGAACGCTTAGATCTTTATTTTATAAACCTAAAATAGCATTCTAAGCATCTTAGTCTAAGATTTCTCTATCTGCTGTGAAAGCTCATTATACTCTGCATATATTGTTGTGCCGGCTTTTCCTTGTTTCTTTTGCATTACCCATGGAGAGAGAAAAGGGAAAGAACAATGCAAACAATGTTGGTTATGACAACTGTGTGAGGTATCTCTTATACAAACAGACAGAATGGACGTTATGCTGTGGTATATAGGTCAGCCTTTGAAAGAACATAGTGGAGCTCTTCTGCTGGACAGACAGATTTAGAGTTGTACTGTCCGCCCCTTGAAACTTGAAGCATAATTGCATTTCAGACATGTACAGGCTAATACGAGTAGTCTGTTCAGTTAAGTTTATTTTAAGAAACATCATGTTCCTTAATTGAGTTGAATGCTACAAAAGAAATAACTTTGATAATCCGAGTGTCTTAATTTCGTAGAATATGGTCAGGGATTTCAAACTGCTTGACGAAGTTGGATCATAAGTTTAAATATTTGTGTAGAGAGCAGTAAGTAACAGCCTTGTGGCTTTCTGTATTGAAGTGTCACCTCCAAAGACCGCTTCGATCAGTACTGTAAGAAAGATTGGTATATTTTCATACTTGCAACTTTACAGTGTTTTCAGATATCTGCTCACATAAAGTGCAGTTATATAATTACAGTTTGACACAGCTAATGACAGGGACGCTGACCCCTGCCAACAGTAGGGAGAAAATAATGGTCTTTACTGCTCCCAATGGTTAGCCTTGCAGAATTATGCACTAGATTCTTCTGTGATTTGCTACCTGGTTCAAAAATACAGGAGCCTACAACTCATCTTTCTTGTATTCACTGGTGGTTGTCAGTGCAGTGGAAAAATACAGCCAGACAGCCGAGGTAGAATGATAGACTGTAGTTGTTTTTAAAAAGAGGAATACAGAGGGAAAAGAGAGAGAGAGAGAGAGAGAAGCAAACCCCTTCAAAATGAAAACAGCGGCGTGACGTTGGGTAGAAGTGGATAACGAGATATAATACAGTGCTTTGTAAGCAGGTAACAATCCCGCTCGTAATCAGAATTCCACGGAGCAAAAGTGCATATATTTATATACAGTGTTTAAAATAATTTATTGTGTAAGCTTAACCCCACCATAGAGACTACTCTAAGTAAAATGTTCCATGGCTGTTTACAAAGTGCACATTATTTCCAGTGGCTTGCTTCTATCCACTCTCTTATCTGAAACTCAGAAACAGAATAGTGGAAGGCCAGCGCTATGAAGGACAGCTCTAAAGCTGAAATGCTGTGTTAGTGTTTTGGCAGAATTTTAGATTATGCTCATCTAATAGATCACCATTTGCTTATTCTGGGCGGGTTTTTGTTTGTTTGTTTGTTTTTTTCCTTAGACAACTACCTTGACCTCCACTGCATTAGAATCATACTTGAAATTTGTTGGTGCTTCTTAAAAAAAAGATCAAACAGTTACATTAACATTGTTGATTTTTAAGTATTAATCGGTTTAGTTAGTTTCAAAAAATACCTTGCAGGAAGAAGGGAAATGGACTCTTTTTTCATGAGTTCCTAGACCTTAGAATATAGTTTCTGAGTTACAGACAAGCCTCAAGTGTGCCTCCTTAAATTCCAATGTTTCAGAAAAGAAGCGGTCCCAATTTTAGTGGAATCCAGAAAACTATGTATGTACTTTTGAGAAATCTGTTTCAAAGATGTTCTGCAAAGCAAAGCATTCACAGTCATTCCTTTTTTTTTTCTTTCTGCTAAACATCAGTACCTTGAGAGAAATTATGTTTTATTCTCTTACCAGAGTGATTACCCTCAACCAGCCTATCGTGAAGTCGTCTGAAAAAAGGAAAACTGTAAACTATTAAGAATGCTGAAATAGCTAAACACTACAGTGCATGCAGTACCTTTGATGTTTACATTAAACCAAAGAGCAGCTGGAGCTGCATTTAAGGACTTAAGGAGCTGATACTGTGGAGGATTGGGCAGTCCCAGCTCCTGTTGAATCCAGTGCATGGTGGGGACAATCACACTTTACCAGGAAGAACTGAGCGCCCTCCTGTCCTCAGATTCCTGTCTTAGCAGGACTTTCTCATCTTGTTAACGCTGTACGGAAGCATTGGAAAATGGACTAAGTTTAAAGCATGACTTTATGTTAGGCAGAGAAATGTCCTAATCGTGGTAGGATTTAGATCAAAATTCTTGGCTATTTAAATCCTTTATTGATGGCAGATATAACAAAGCTTAGACAGTGGAAATAAAAAGCTTCTTTTGACCGCTCTCTCAGCATGGCTGAAGAGTGACCTGAAAGCACCACGTCTCATGTTGAGAGGGTAGTCCCTGGATCAATGCAGACCTTGGCTTCTGGAACTGACAGTGGTGGCAATTAGTGGCAGCTTTGTTTATCTTTTTGAAGTGGGCACATGCTCTTTGGATGTCTAGCATGGGCTGCATACACTAAAATACTTATTTTAAATATAGCCTGACCAAATTTAAATGTTTTGTTGTTGCAGTTGGACTAGATGATTGTTGTAGGTCCCTTCCAACTGAAATAGTCTATTCTATTCTCTTCACTTCTACTGTTTTAGTTACACAACTAGGTACCGTTTTTCTGCCCAAGGAGTGATTTCTCATTAAAAATGACGAGTTATAAACTGCTCCAAAACATGTTTTATAGTGGAAACACCAAATGACTGTTAATTATAGCAGCGATTCCAAAATACTTTCAGACATGGAATTCACATCAACCTGAATGAGATTTTCTTGGTCATAACGTTTCTCCCTATAGCATTCGGTTGGAAAATGGCAACAGTGCATTATTTTATGGTTAGGCCAAGATTATGTAGTGTAGCGGCAGCAACAAGCATAGCCCTTCTACAGCAGCAAGCACAGAGAAGAAAATCTCATCTCCCCTTCCCCTGGAATATCTGCATTTTATGTTCATTGGTTGTGATTGGTTTTAGGTTAGTAAGTCAGGTCATCAAGTAAAAGTCAGGGCATCTTGACACATCTTCAAAGTTCAGATCGTTTTTCAGCAGAGATCTTGGCGCAACCGACATTTGTAATGTCTGTGGTTTTCTTTTGCTTCTTATGTTTGCAGTAAGTAGTTTATTTTCAGCATTTGAATTTCATATGGCTCTACTAATATTTATATCTTATCTTTCAATTGCACATATGCTAACACTGTTTCTGAACTGTTCATTTAATATTTCTCACTGGGCTGCTATTTGAATTGCTATAGACCCTCATAGTGTGGTTCCCTCCCAAGAAATGCTGCTTTCTAAGTTGCAAAACATGCTTGAATTACATGAGCATCTGACAAATCCGGGTTAGTGGAAATGTCAGAATGTTTTAGCATTCACATTCTTGACTGTTAAACCACTGTCTACCAATCAGAAGTGGCATGAGTGGCTTTTTTTCAAAGGTACTGCTGGCTAAGCATGGAAATTGAGCTGCTGTGGTGGTACTTTTGTCTCCTGCTATTGTTGTTGATGATTATATGGTCTTAAAGGTTAAATGGAAGTTACTGTAGCTGGTATGTATTTTTGTTACATTAAGGAAATCTGCAGTGAACTCCACTTACTTATTCTATATGCAAGAAGAAATCAGAACTCTGAAATCAGACAGTGATAACCTGTACTTAGGGAAATGGGTCAGTAAGGGAAGTATGAAGTCTGCAATGTGAAGCAAAAGATTTAGCCAGACAGTTCCTGTCAGCAGAGTGAGAAGATTATGTATATGTATAAATACCTATTGTATCAATGCTACTCTATATGGATATACACACGTATGTTTCTGCTTCATTATGTATCGCTCACTTGGAAGAAAGCGAACTTACTCCGAGAATCCATCATTTCTATCCTGTATTATAAGTAGCTGGCTTCGAAGTCATATTCTGGTCGCAGTTGCCAAAAGTGCGTAGGTTTGTGTTCATGAGTAAGAGAAAACATTTGTGTTTCTTATGCGATCATTGTGTTTGCATCAACCGGAAATAATAATAAATTGTAAAAGGAAAAATAGTGGTGAAAAGGGACGATAACCTTTCAAAAAAGTATAATTTATCATTTGGCAGACACAGTTGTGAACGTTAGTCATAGAAACCTGCAGATAGTAGAGGCTTAATATCAAAGCTAATGATTTATTTTATGTTAATGACTTTCTGCTAGGGCATAAAAGACTGCTTATAATGGACTCTCAGTGCTGTGTTCAGTTGCAAAGGCTAATGGGATAATCTTACCCAAAATTAAGCTTTTTGAAGTGAATCATGGTGTTATTTTTTCGAGTTAACTCTTGAAAATGTATTGGCAAATGGAATTTTTTAAGACCTGCTTGTAATCTTTATAGGAAAATATAAGGCAAGTTTTTTTTTCTTCATTAGCAGTTTTCTTAATTGTGTTGAAAATGTCTGTTTATGCTTTTTTACAGTTCTAAAGAGTGATATGCATGAAGTGGAGGTCATTCACTTCAGTGGTTTTGTCATAGAGAAATAAGTTTTTGTGAGGCACAGTTGTTTTTGCACGCTGAACAAAGGAAAATAATAATAATTTTTTTAGTGCCCTAGACAGTAATTTGCTAGATGGTAGTAAAACTCTTACTTTTGCATTGAGAAGTTTTTAAAACCATGTTTACAATTAGTTATAACCAACATTATATTTCAATAAGAGATAATTTGCCTACTGAAGTTCACATAATGTGCTAATCATGTCTAGTGGTTAATAAAGGCCTCCTATCTCACTCCCCTGATGGCTATAAAAGGCTATTATGTTCGTGGCAGCAGTTCAGGTACAGCTGCTGTGTGTTAATAATGCATCATTGTCCCACTAATAAACACAGCAAAGGTCAGCAACCCTGAGCACCTAAACCACCTATTCTCTTTCCAAAATATTTATTAACACCTTAATGGCCTATCTATTCATTTTGGTTAGGATTATATCAGTTTATGACCCTCATGGAATCCCGTGTGTTCAGGTTTTGCAACCTACATGCTGTTGTGGCCTGTTGCACTCATCTCTCCTCCTAAACATTTCTTTTTCATTGCAACTATGTGTCGTTTCTGTAATTTAAGATTAGCATTCCATAGTCACTTTGTGATTAACTTACTTTGTTACTTAGTTTGGCAATTATCATTTTTTTCCTCAGCTAATTTAAGATTATATTTAGAGACTGATTTTTTCATGAGTTAAGACACTTTATAGAAATTGTAACTGTGTTCTAAAAGCTATGTGATGCTGTAACACGCATTCACACATGGACGTATGCACGCACAGCGAGATGCGTGTATGCATGTATGTGTATATGAGCAGTACTTCTCTATGTAATTTTATACTAGTGACTTATGTTTTCCTTTTTAGCATAGATTGCTGTATTCATAAAGGTTTTTTAAAATGCATTTTCTACAGACAAAGAACATATTCACATGGGATTTCCATTTTGCCAGGAAAACATGCAAATCAATAGGCCAGCACTTATCTGCATTAAAATTAGATATACTGTAATTTATGGACGCAGCGATACTGTATTTGTCTTGCATAGCCTCTGATACTCTTTAAGGTAGCCTGGCTATGTGTCCTTAGAGAAAAGCAAAAGTGTTAATTGAAGAAAATCTCATTTTCTCATCTTGTAGTATTGCCTTTTGTTTTCTGTTACTCATTTTGAAAACCTGATGGGTTTTTTTGTGCCGTGTGATTTACAAACAAATGTTCAGAGGGCAGAAAAATACCACTACACTTCCATCAAGAGAAATGAAAAGCTTAACTAGCTGACGGGTTTCTATTTGGTGTAGCACATAGCTTCAATGACACATTTGTCATGCTTTAAATATATAATACATACAATAAAATATGTACAGGCACAGTTGTGATATATGTAGTGTCTGGCTCCATTGCTATTGTTTGTAGTCTCTACGGTTGTCATACGTTGTTCTTTGCACATCATACCCTTACAGCAGAATTTGACACAATTTCTAGCTTTCAGTCCTGCACCATTTTCATTGCACAATATACATGAGTTTGACAGGGTGTGTTGAGGACAACTCTGGCAAGCAATTGATATTTTGAAGTGGCAAGCGTTTCAGCAGCTGCCTGCTAGTGAAAAAGGAATGATAAGATATACTGTATTGTTAGTTTCAGGCAAAGCATTAAGGTTTAAGCTCTGTAAAAATGTACACATTATTCGTCAGTGGTGAAGCAAGCCTTTTATGTTTTTTAGAGCTTAGCTCTCTGGCTGATGTGAACTAGAATGACATTGGTTTAATGGTCAGTAAATGAATAGGAGTACTTTGAATTTGAACTGCTGCCAATTTTGCACCAACAAAGAGACTGACAAAAGAAAGATTTTATGTGGAAGCAAAGCACAAGCAATGTTTGGGGAGGTGGGGAGAGGGGTAGAGGAACCCAACGGAAATACTCTCCGATGCAGCCTTGTAATGATACTAAAATTGTTAAAACATATCCATTTTACACGGCTCATCGGCTACAAACCTAAGCTGTTTCATCTAATGTTCTTTAAAACCTGTTGTATACACACAGTCTTTTAGAATATATTCATATGGAATTTACAGTGTGTTTTTCTAAATACCACACAGTGCCCTGAAGGCCTGTTGGCAGAACATCAGAGTTGTCCACTGCTGGAGTTCCCAAGTCTCTCTCTATCTGGTAGTGGGAAATTGTAGTTTAATCAGTTATGGCACTTTCAGTGTGTAACATTCATTAGTAAGGCAATTTGTCATGACTGTTAATAGTCAGGATGCATCTGCTCTCTCTTCAGTTACGGAGCATGATAAGCAAGAGGGCAAATATTTCAATATCTAGTAATATTAGCATGTTTGAAAACTGTAGTTCAAGGTTAGTGCTTAAAACACAAACAGCAGATTAATAACGTCCTATTTATTTTTACTAGTTTTACCGTTACAGATTTGATTTTCAAGTACCCTAATGCTCTTATGAGCTCTACATTATCTAACTGGGTATTAGAAGGTAAGTGTTAGCATCTTCAGTGTTAATCAAAGACTTTTCATCTATTGTCACAAATTCAAAGTTAGCATGTTTTCAGAGAGTTGCAAATACTTATAATTGAGCGACATCATTTTCCAGTGTGTCAGTAATAAATTGTTCACAGTATCATTTTTGACAGTAGCAGGCTTTGTACAGTGTTAGTTTTGTGGCTGGGCAGCTTATGATGCTATAAAAGATACTCTGTGCCTACCAAATAGACAACATGCAATTAGAAAAATGTTCTAGCTAAAAGCTGGCATGTAATCATTGTTCATTGTTCTAAATATGAAAGGTTAAATTGTTTCCTACAGCCAAGAAAGGCTAGAGGTTTTGTTCACATATATCTGATAACCCTCATGTATTACATAATATGATAGCTTCACACACAATAGCTTTGTGACACATTTTAATTTTTAATGAAAAGCCCCCCAAATTTTAACATAATGATTTCTTTAGAAACCAAGCCCAATCTTCATAAAATCCGTTCTTGCTGGTAACAAAAGCTGTTACTGTTTAAGTTCCTGTTCAGCAGTTAGTTGGTACGCTTCACTGGATGTTGTCAAAAAGGCTTTTCTCTTGATTGACAACCCCGTAGGAATGTGAATGGAGATTTTAATTGCGTATCATGTGTGCATATCAGAGTGAGTGGATTCACTGACTCTGCTTAGCTCCATATCTCTACAGGTCAGCCATGCCAAAACACTTCTTATTTTTTTTAATAAGCAATTGATATATTTTCCAAAGAGAGAGAAAAAGGACGTGCAAGTGAAGACCAGACTGTAAAGCAAAAGAATCCAGTGAATTTTAGAAGAATGTGTGCAATAAGTTTTCAGAATGTTTTAACACAATTGAGAGGTATTTTGACGATGTAAATTCATTTTGAGTCTAAGTTGGCCAAATACATATAGAATATATTTTTCTTACAGCATTTGCTAGCTGAAGTGTGTTTATCTTTGTACTTTTTTCTCCCAAGAGTACTTTGAACAAAATCAGTCAAAAAAAAGTAGAGTGAGTGGAAAAATTTACTAAGACAGGCTGCACTTGTGTCTTGCACCTTTATAGAAGACATGGGGAAGTGGTGTGGGTTTCTTCGTATGCGTGGGAGATAGTGGGCTTTCTCATTCAAACTGGATTTGATCCCCACTCTTTGGGCAACACTTTTACTTTAGGGGGAGATTCACTTAGGTAAGGACTGGCAGAGACCTCAGTTTTGAGTCTGATAAAAAAAGTCCGAGTTTTGATATCAACTAATGCAACTTAAATATTAATTTTTTTTTGTAAGAACAGTAAATGATACATCACTGCAAAATGACACTGATAAATAGACCTCAACATTTTCCATAGCCAAGAACACTGCAGGTGAAAATGACAAAGCCAAAGATTCGTTATTATGAATAGTAATTAGATTTTGATGTCTCAAATTAGATTCCAGGTTTCATTTTACATCAGAAACCACAACACTGACTGTATTATTTTTAACACTCATAAAGCATCGCCAACAGAAAGCACAGCTACAACACAGTGGTGGGGAACTTTTAGCTGAGTTAGTGTTTTGTGCCTGTACGGGGACATTGAAATCTAAAGGGGGATGACAGCTGCATTTTTCCGGGAGGACCCCTGGGAAGGAATTGTTACTTAGTCAAAAAGTTCCTTTCCTGGTTTGTCAGTGCTCTCGGATGAAAAGCAAATTGACTGCCTTTTGCGCTTTTACCCTTTGTGTCGGGCCAGCTCACACTTTCAGGTCAGATTTGTGTAAAGTGTGGGAATGGAGGATGCCAACCGCTTGTGGAATCTTAAGGCTGCAAGAGCAAGGCACATCACCTTGTCTGACAACACACGGTTTAACACTGGTACGGAGCCTATTAACTCCTGTGTTGGACCCACATGTATCTTGCCCAGTTATGTCTCGAACATCACTAAACCCCTAGGAGTGCTTAAAAACTATGAAGACCTTAAGAAGAAAACCAACAAGGCCTTGCTTTATTTCTGATGAAACAAACCCCTTCTGGCTTGATATATGACATCAATGGATGGTTGGATCTATTAGGAACTGACACTTCCAAGAATTTTCAGGATTATTGAGTAGAAAATAGAGGGAAATGGTAAGGAGCAAAGATAGTAATCTGCATGTCCGATGCCCGCTGTACAGTATGCATTCAAGTCCTTTGGGCATATGCATCAATAAGGAGCTGTAGCTTTCTGGACACCCAAAGGGGCTTGTGTTTAGATTTCTCCGAGCTCACACTTGTGCAAGTTTCAGGCATTTGGCACTTTCACTTCTGATAAAGCTTTGTCTTTGGAGAGCATTTCTAAAATCATTCTTGGTTTTGGGTGCTTTCCATCATAGCTACCAGGCCCACAAAGCTCCCAAAGCCAGGAAAAATTGTAGACTTTGGAAGTTGAAACCTTTAAGAAATGAAGAATTTTTAAATGTTTTTTCATTGCTGAGGAAAGAAAATGTTTAGGTTGTGCAACATGGTAAAGCTTGTAACTGAGGTTTTGATAAAAATGAGAGCAGACCCTGAAGCTGTAATTTTGGATTAACACTGGGGCCATTTTTGTAAATCACCATAGTAGCTCTTGTAATAATGTTGAGAAGATTACAACATTGCTGTCATGAAAACTTAATTTGTTCAGTACTTTGTTAGGTTATGAAGTCAAACACTTTAAGGCTGGGAATGCCAGATTTAAGGATGTCTTCATTTTTCTCTGTAGTATGTTATCATTGGCAGGAACTGATGGAGTGAAACAGCAGATGTGGAATAAGTGATGGTGCCATTGCAACTTCATCATTAATTCAGTTACAAATGGCACCGACTTAGGCTTTCGGGCAGCCTTAAATCTGGCATTTGCCACATTTTGGCCTCTTGACTTGGTAACCCAAATAATATTCTTTCAAAAATACCTTTTTTTTCATGTGTTACTGATGGATTGGATCGTATCCATGACATTCATTGCTATTGTCTGTCAGAAGTGTTTGAATCTCTTCAATGTTTCTGCACAGCTTTTTCTGCTGCGGAGTTAGCTCTCGTTAGCAGCAGGGAGAGCTTTGTCATGGTGAGTGAGGGGAGGACCAAGTCTTGCTGCAGGAAGGAAAATCTTGAGCTCTCTCTTACCAATCCTCTCCTTCTGTGGACACTTTGACACATGCTATCATGAGGCATGTTTACGTTCTAAAGATTTGGGATCCAACATGAGAGTACTTGTGTTATTATTTTGTCACAATGCCCATGTTTTGGGCTGAGCTCAAGCATAAGTTAAGGCTTTAGTAATTTCAACAGTTTACCTCTGAACAAAAGGCACTTTTCTATGTCAATATCTTTTCTTCTTCTGAATTTGAAAGATGTGCTGGAAATAATGGAGCTGGTTGAGTTTCCTTAAGTTAAAAATACCACTTGACCTCCAAATACAGGTATTGTGACTAAAATTACAGTAATATGTAGTATAGTTACACCTGCAGTTGTGAAATAAGAGAAATCCTATTGTATGTATCTTTATTATCATATACAGATACTCTGCTTATAGAATTAATTAAAGTAGCATCTGTTAAATGTATGCTTATATTAAGCTTTCCAAATTTGTATAAATTATTTTAGTTCTAGTAAAACCGGAGGATTTAGTACACAAATCCTTAGGGTTTGTCCTATAATATTTTTCTTTGGAACTACAAGGGAGTCCATTTATATAATAATGGAAGCTCAGAGAAAAAGTGGGTTTGAAATGGAAAAATATATTATTTAGCTGAATACATTGCCCTTTTAAGAGTGCTCTGATTCCAGAGGACTTTCTTAAACAAAACATTACAGTGGAAATACTGAAGAACCAGTCTCTAATTCAGCTTTGGTTTTATTCACTCTTTTCAGAAATTCAGAATGTAAATGTTAATATTTACTGCGGAATAAAATAGGTAGAATTCTGAATGTAGAAGTTGTTGGGTGGAGGAGAAGACTGCAGACTTTCTAGGAACAAGTTAATGACAACAGAGACATCCTTCAACCTGCTGCTTCCTATGTGGCTGCCTGGGTTTCTAGCAATGTTGGAAGCTCCTTGCTTATGTTAGAGCTGTAAGCATATTCTGAAGCAATGGGGCACAGTGATATATCAGGCCTCAAAGTTAAATTTCTGCCATTCACTCATCAGAATCTTCTCTTATTCTTACTACTGAGCTTGGAGTGGACCCATACAAAGCTGAAAATAACAGTATTGGAATGAGTATTTCCTTATTTATTAGGAGTTAAAAATAGAAGAGTATCATAATCGTCAAGTCTTGTTATCCTGGGTAAGGATGAAACATGGCGTGAAGGAACATGGGATTTCCATCCACTCTGGCAGCTGAGTGTTGTTCAGTCAAACGTGGGAGAGAAGAGCAGGGGAAGGAGGCACCGGGTGTTTAAGGAACTCATCTAAGGGAAAGAGCTGGGGCTGTGGTCTCTCAGCACTGGTTTGAGCGCGTGTTTGCATTTCACCATAACTGAACACTAGTCTTCTGTCAGCCAGTAGACTCCTTTCTCCCTTTATGATTCACGTATTCACCCCAGACTCTGAGCTTTGAAAAGACAGATGGATTGCAACCTTACTCAGAGTACCTGTCACCCAGTGATTAGGAATTTGTGCTAGACCAGAAGAAAACATGAAGATAGCCTGTAGAAAATAGATTTTCTGACTGGTCTTGGCCAAAGCTGGACACCTAATCTATCTCCAAAGAAAAGCTGACCACCTTGCTAGGTGACCTGTTCTGTCAGTGGAGAAGGGAAGGGGGGCATGGAGTGTGCCCCACCTAGACTAACTTTCACTCTCAGTTCTTCAGGGTGATTCAGAAGTCTCCGGTTCAAAGAGCTAGTGTGACAACATGCCTGCTTTAAGGAAAACAGACAAATTCAGACTTACATGACAGCAGAGCTATTAGGATTAGGACTGATCAACTGAAGTAGTACTGGATGATGTTAGAAGTTCCCTCAATGTGTGTTTACAGAAGTCTTTATGGTTCATTATGTTGCTCTTTCTGTGGACTTGTATGACTCCAGGCAATGTTTTCTGGCTCATGGAATGAACTCCCTGAGCTGCAGGGACTTCTCTGAGAAGTGCTTTCTGTCTTCAGTCCATGAAATGTCATGTTAGCTATTCCATTGCTGCCTTCATCTGCTACTTTCCTTGCTCATGATCCATAGAAGTCCTGACATCCTGCAACAGAGGTTGCCTCTTCAGCAGCTGATTTACCATCTCCTGCCAGGGAGTGTCTTTTAAGAAGTTGGAGTCCAAAAATACCAGGAAATCCTTTTGTGACCGTTACACTAATGAGGTCACGTAAGAGAAATGGGAATAAGTAGTCACTCCAAAAATAGATTCTGGTGAGAGAAAGAACAGTCTCCAGCAACGGATGGAGAGGTCCTCCAACACAAGCTTAATTGTGGAGGAGGTCTAGAGAAACACTATGAGATGCTATGCTGTCTCACGTCCCTTTCCCCATTTGCTCTCCCGCCCCTGTCTCTGAGAAGATGACTCTTCTCCACATACCAATTTGTTATCCCTTAACTTGGATGAGAACCTTGTTATTCCTCAACAGCAGGTCTTACTTCAGCCCTTATCTGGTGGTTCAGTAACTTACATCCATAGCTCTTAAAAAAAAAAAAAAAAGTCTACAAGTTTGGAGTACAAGGAGTAGACTGCTTAGTTATGTGAGTTCTCTTTCCTTTAGGGCCACTCCACAGTACTCTGTAAAGAGAATTTTACTACTTGGCTTTTGTTTTTTACCCCTTCTTCTCTGCCTTCACAAAATGGTACAGTTGACTGCATAGCTGAGAGGATGGCAAATAAATTCCACTGCACAGAAGTAGTTAAAAAATATTACCTTAAGAATATTAACCACACCAGTGCTGGAGTAATGAAAGGACTTGCTTATACCCACAAAAGCGGGAAAGAGAAGGGTCAGAAGTAGAGCTGAAATTCTGTACTTAGTTTGAAATTTCTAGGTATGGCAGCGTATTTTGTATGTAGGATTATTACCCTTTGGCAAACCCTACTGTGTCTAAACACTTTTGGGTGGGCTAAGGATGAAGTTTCAGTTTAACTCGGAATTTTCTTGCTTTGTGGTTTTAAACTTTAGATTATAATAACATTTCATGAGCATCAATTTTTATGGTACAGTTCATTTGTAGAAGATGCTATTTTTACACAGTCCTAGTGCTAATAGAATTTTGTTGCATTACATTTTAAAAGGTGAACTTCGTTATGTTTTTCCTGACAAAGAAATGTATCATCTAAGATACAGAACTGTGACAAGCTGTTTGTGAAATAGCTTAACAAATCTTGTATTTTCTTACCATTTTTCCCATTATCCTAAAAAGGAATGTAGCCATAAGCAAAACTTTAACCTCTCGGTGCTTTAGTAGATGGGCTGAAATACACTCCTGAATATTTTAACTACATTCTGCATGTGCTGCTTGTATAGGACTGCCAATGTCTGTCACCAGTCCTGCCTTATTACAGTCTCCTGTTCTTAGTATCTTGTGTTTAGACTCAGTGCAGCACAAGTGCAAAGCTGCTGTCCTTTTAGTTGTGAATTTTTAATATGTTTCAGCATTTGTAATGATTTCATTGCAGTGCTGAAAAGAATTTGTCTTTATTTTTATGCAGATACCACTGTATTTGGAAAGGGAACCATTATTTCCTCCCTTGGAAAAATGTGTACAGTACATTGCGTACTCTGTTCTGTATGTATCTATATCTCCAAATTAGTTTGTATCACCTCTGTTGTAAAATTCCTTTTCTCCCACCACTACTCTGAAATTGCCTTTCGTACTCAGTGTAACCTATGAATTGGTCCTGCGAGTGAGTCATTCCAAGGTTGTTGTTCTTCCCTTATAACTACATTTAATATAAAATACTGTGCTCTATGTTATGTCCATCTTGCTCAGATGGAAAAGTGTCTGCTGAGATGGAAAAGCAGAATGCAATATCAGAATACATTTAAATGTAATAACGTCTCATGAATCTTTCTTTTTATGGTACAGAAATAACAGCTCTCCAGCCCTTATCACTGCTTTGGCTTTTAGAGCCTTGTGGTACCAGAGTATTTCAATCACAGGCTTGGCCTTGCAGCTCTTACCCTAGGAAAAATGCCACTGGTGTCCAGAGGAGTTTTGCTTTCTTCATGGACTCTGATTTGGCCTCAAGTGAGCTCTATAACGGTATCTTAGGTACCCCTTTTTCTTACGTTAAGATTTACATAAACTTTATTGTTCTAGATATCCTGCACATTTCTTGTATTAACAAAATGATACACCTGGGGTTAATTTTCAGGACTATTGCATTTTAACATACTGGCCCTAAAGAAACCTTACCAAGAACATTAAAATCATTTTCTGTTGAGTGTTGTTTTTCCTATAAGTACGTGTGCATTGCAAGGCCCATCAAACACAAAGATTTTAAAGTATTAAGCCAGTACCAGCTATCACAGTTAGAACATCACATTTTATCTGTCCCTGCTGCAGTTGCAAAATGGTGGCTGAGGTTCATTTGAGTTGCACTTTCAGCAAAAAGTAATCGGTTAGTTTTATTTTTCCTGTCTAGCGGATCAATCCAAAAGGTATTTCTTTAGCAAGAGAGAGGCACGTGCAAGCTGCACATCTGGGCTAAGAGACAAAGGCGCAAACCCACTGATACCCTGCCTCTCTGTAATACTACCTACGAGATTCCCTGCAGGTCTGTTTCCCAGTTAGTAGGATAACTAGTGCTGGGAGTTGGAAGGGAACTCCATTGGCTGAGGGAGACTGTCCTGCCAGGAAACTTCTTTTTGCTGTAAAAGCGTTGCATGGCTTTCCATCCACATGCTCTCACTCGGGGCTTTCAGAAACACAAAGCTGTGATGCTGGCACAGTGTGATTCAGGCTGCTGCGTACAGGGGAATTCTCCATAGTTCCTTGAGAACCAACTGTCACTACTTAGTAAAATTGCCATGTTTCCTTTAAACTGCCATTTCAAATCCAAACCCCTTGCATAAGCAGATAGATGTGACTAAAGAATCAGTGTGTTTTCCTGATAACGGGGAGGTTGTCCACTGTTGCCTTTAAGCTGTTTCTTGACCCAGTTCTACGTTGGTTTTGTTGCTGTGATCTACAACAGGCTGTGTGTGCGGCTGAGTACCGTGGGCCTGGGTGATGTGAATTTACGGCACACTGGCTGTTGTGCAGTAGCATCCCGTGTGGACACTTCCATGCCCACACAGGATGCCTTTCTGTAAAGATATTCTGCTTTGAAAGCAGATGGACATTATTGCTTCCTAGTCCTTCAGAATAAGTTTTCGTCTCGATCAGTGAGTTGGTCTGGTTTGCCATGTGACTGTAGGAGGGCTAACGAGCAAAGAGGGGGCAGACTTCACCTTTTTAGCTGCAAAGTTTAAATGGGTTTTAGCCACTTCTGAAACTGTGCCCTAAAATTACACGGACATTTTGCAAAACAGTAAATATACTTCAAACTGATGTAGGCGCTAAGCTGTCTGTGTATGCAAGCCCCATGTGTACATCAACTTTAGGCATTTTTGGGAAGCAGCCCATAGGTGCACTGTTAGTGCAGCTAATTCAAGAATAAATCATGTCCCAAAACTCACCAGTGGATGCGATTCCAGTGGCAAAGAGTTCTACTTAAAAAGAGATTGAATATGATTTGGCATTGGCAGCCCTGGCTAACTGAACTATATAACAACCATTCTAGTTTGCAGCAGCTTTAAGTCTGTTTTTAAAAGTGTTTCAGGCATCATTTTGAAGTAGACATCTGAGAATATGAGATACACAGAACGAAATGTTTCTGTCTGTCATGAAAAATCTGTATCTAGCTAGAGGCTGCAGTGATTGTGAAGAAGAATGATAGTATCTCAGCTATGCAGTATGAATTTTTGACTGTCAAAATTTGCATGTATTTAATGCATTGAACTGTTTTAAAAACATTGTTCTTAGGATACTTGTCAAAATATTTTCTATAATGGATGAATTTAAATCTAATTAACATATTCATGTTTTAAACTTGTGGGCATTTCTTTGTCCAAAGAAGTGCATAATTTATATTCACATATAAATATCTGAGATATACTATGTTCAGATGTAGTATATAGCTCAGGTTTAAATTGAACTTGGATGATGTTCAGTCATAATCCATCTTACTCATCAATACAACTTTACATATTTGTTCATTAATAGTCTCTTGAAGGAGTGGGTAAATATTTTATACCTATAGCCTATCTCTTATAATTGCTTTTTTTTAATGGTGGAATAACAAAATGGAGATAAAGCTCCATCGGATACTTGTTTTGTGCAGAACTTGATCTCTGTGTGTAATACTTATAAATAAAGGTGTAAGAGCAAATAGCCAAGATGTCAGGTAAGACGACATCTGTATAAGCTCTCTGCTGAGTTCTGAGTAATCTTTTGTTAGTTCCTCCAATAACTCAGTCTAATCAAATACAGGAACGTAAGTGATATCATGTAATAGCTTTTTGGAATCAATAAATATGCCATGGTTTTGAATTACTAGCAGTGCAGATGTGGCTGATAAGCTCAATTGTTGGAAAACTGATCCCATAAAAGTGAAAAGTGAGATCTTTAAAAAAAATCAGATGAAAGCCAAATCTTTTATGAAACAGAAATAAAGTGTGTCCAAGTTCTACTTTGCACAAATTTAGACAAATAATTAATGATATGATAGAAAGAAATATGCAAGTCTAGCAGTGATACTATTCAGGATCCAGGTTGTTAACTATGGATAAGCTAGAATTGTGGGTTAAAGAAATGGGATATCAGTTTTCTCTATCTTCAGAACATCTTCAGAAAACTGCCTTGGTATCAGGATTTAACTTAGAAACTTAGGTTTGATTTTGGCAAAGGTCAAACTGGTTGCTTTCTAAAGCTTAAATACAGGTAAAGCTTTGGGATAGGAATCCACCATAAAACTGGCATGGCTGGTTTAGAAGTAGAAGTAGGTAATAGAGATGATTCCTCAAAGTCTCCTTTTCTTTGTTCATCTGGCTTGCCAGTGTGCCTTAGTTTGTGACTCCCAAGCATCTAAAATTAACGTAACATCTTATTAAAAAGATGGTGAAGCTTTTTCATGGTATGCTAAGCTTTTGCATAACCACTGATACATAAAATCAATGTTGAAGGCATCCCTAGGTAGGAAAGAGTTGTCTACTGTTGAACAGCAAGAACTGCTAGTGTCTGCTACTGGTCTTTCGTGACTGGGGTTCCTCCTGTGTGTGTTAGCCATCCTGTTCTTCACTGGATATGAGTTGAACAGTGGTTTCTTTGCCCCAGTGTACACTAATGAGTTTCAAACTTCTTGATGGGCTTTGGTGGCGTGGGAAATTGTGTTCAATTTGCATGGCCAAAGTACACTGAATTTCTATGTATGATATCCAGCATATTTCAAATGGTACGTGTCTTTATTGAATAAGCTGGTCTTACCTGACATGTTGTGGAACTGGGATCTATTCACCTGAGACCCACCTTTGCAATGGGTGCTGGTACTTCTCTGTTGTTGACATTATGCGTACCTGTGCCCAGTGTGGACACTGACTGGGAGGGGAACCGTTGGGATAGAGAGGCTGGTGTGTTGTCGGTGCACTTGTTACGGAGAATGGATAAGTTTGATGCTTCCTCCCCCATGGTATGTATTTTAATGGAAGCTCTATGGATAGTAGCATTTGTAGAGCTGAGATGTATTTAATGAAGAAAATGTATTTTGTAACTTGGGCTGTTTTGGTTGAGTACTCATCATTTATTTATATGCTGGTAGCATCCATATTCAGTGCTGTATAAATTAATAACACTATATTTAGTAAATATGAACTATAATCATTGTGCTATTTAATTTGGGTCTAATACGTACTTGCCAGGCTAATGTGTAGTCATGTAGTTGGGCAGATGTACAAAAATGTCATTAACTTGTTTTGATTTGCGGACAGTGATGTATGTGGCAATGTCTGTGAATACTCCTGCTTTTCTTGCACCACAGCTACCTCATTTGCCAAATATGGCTGTGATCCTTTGTCCATGTTAATTGAGAATGGCATCCTTATTCATCATGTGCAGGGTTTTTTTCAGCCATTAAAATGCTGTCCAAAGACTACTCAACTGAGGAAAACTACAGAATAATACAGAGTCCTTGTTTATCTGTTGTTGTAAGCCTTCTGTTTTATCCCATTGTAATGAATGGGAAAAGGAACTCTCACGTCTGAATGCAGTGCTGTTGATAAAGAGCACAAATTCCTTTTGGAACATCAGCATTAATAATTGGACCAGGACTTGCCTCAAATGTTTTCATCAGCAATGCCTCCATTGAATGTTTCTTCTTCTTTTCTTTGACCTTCTGAAAAATAAGTGAAAAATGCATTAAGATAATTTACATTAGTTGTCAAAACCTGTGTTTATTTCTTTGATAATAAAGGTTTCTATTCCTTTATTGAATTTATGTTTATATTTGACATTTTCCAGGAATTCATAAATTCGTATGACAGTTAAAGTCTACATACTCCCAGTACCTAGTGCCAGGTTGAGTTGAATTTGGACACATCACATAAATAAAAGTGGTTTTATGTTTCACCTTCATCTGGTAGGTGAGCACTCCACCTTTTCTTGTGAAACATAATCGGTTTTGACATGGCAAAATTAGATCCTGGCTATTTATTATCTGTTGAAATCAAAAACCATAACTGGGAAAGCATGTGGTAAGTCCATTGGAGCAGCTTGCGTGCAGAGAAGAAAAGGGGAGGCATTCCAATTTTATAAGCTCAAGGTGATTTTCTCTAACACCTAGGCCGTTTTAATTAATTACCCTGAAAGACTGAGTAAATTATTATTTGAATACTTTATGGCATTACATGTTAACATTTCAAGGACAAAGTGCTGTACTTAGCTTTTCAACAATGCTTCATCTGTCAGAATATATCTTCTGAATTTATGTAGTATACTGCAGTGTAAAGGGTAGTCAGAACTTGAGTACTATGAATTATTACAAGGAACCTGAGTCAAATATGATCTACTGAAATGGGAGCCCTAATATTTATGGGCACCTGGTAGGGACCTACAAATTAAGAAAACCACAGATCTTGCTTCTCAAGAATTAAGATTTTTATTTTTTTTTTAAATCTTTTCATTACGCGATTTTTTGCTCTTTCTTTTGACATGGAAGTATCAGCTGAATGCCATTAAAATGTTGATTGTAATGCAGGTATAGGCTTTGCTGCTAATGGCATGTCCATGAAGTACAGCACTGCGTATTTCCAGGGTAAGATGCTGCTTCACTTGCATTGCTTACACAGGATGCAGAGCACCTCCATTTGCTCTTCCTTTATGACTTTCAGTTTTGACACTTTAGGTTTGGGAGGGACACATAGGATATGAAAGAGGTACCTGCTTGAGGGATGTACCTTCTTGGTGGACATACCTGTGTATTTCATATAACCTGTTTAAATCAGTGGTGTATGTGAAATGTGATAGGTTGTTTAGATGGTGTTTATCACCAAAACATGAGCTGTACTCCAGCTTTACTGGAGCTGTACTCTACATACATAATCTTTCTTCCACTGGAAGAGCATACAGCCTTTTAGTAACTTCATCCTACCATCAGTAGATTAGATTAAATCCCCATTTACTGCATTATATTAATATTTTCAATGGCACACTAATCCAAGAAATAAATGTGTCAGTTTCTATGGCTACCCTGTAATGGGCACAGCCGTAAGACAGTGCCTTAAGGCCACATAAAAGACTTAATGTACAGATTGAATAGAAGCACATTATTTATTACTAAGCTATCGAGCTGAGAAAATTTAGTGATCTCATTTTTAAGATTTGCTCATTTGACCTGGGCCAATTTGCTTGGCTGATAATATTGAGTATTTAATACCACAATGTTTTCTCAGTTTTAAGGATGAAGTGATTCACACTAATTTCTTTTAGAACAGTTTTGTGGAATGAAGGATTTTTATACTCTTGTGATACTTATTGATAGTTCCTTGCATTTTTTTGTGGCTTGGAAATTAAGTAAGACTCTTTCAGCCTCTGAACACATTAGAATTCAAGTGTACAGCTATACAAAATGAGACTCTCCTTTCTTCCTCCTCTCACATCTTCTCCCCAAATCCCAAAATATTTTGAGGCATTCAGAGCTGTAAATAACTTACCATGAAGTAAGATGGGATGGCCAACATGACTCTCAGGGATTTGTCTAACTCTTGAGAGTCTTTGAGGCTGATGCCAGGTGGTTATTTGAAGTCGGAGCTCATTGGCTTTGTCTGTGGTGGATCACCCTTGGTGGAGCACTAGAACTGTAATGTGCCATTATAATTTCTTACCTGGGGACCGACACATGGAGCTTAGTTCTTTGATGTGTGTGATACGTATCTCTTTACCCTCTGCCCTGTGATGACTTTAATACGTTGCTCATAGGGTAAGAAAACCAGCCACCTGGGTTGTAGATTAATCCCCATCACAACTCGGCTTCCCGCGGCAGTGATGGTGTTTGCAAGTGACGAACTGGTGCAGTCCAGAACATTTCTGTGCTCATTCATACTAGAAGAAGGGTCAGTGTCCTTAGAGGTGAATTACTGAAGTAAAACACTCAGGAGACCCGTTTGGCTGCTAGCTAACATAAAATGACTGGAGGGCCTGTTGATTAGAGAAGGTCTAGGGTCAGACCCATCAAATACTTATCTACCAGATGAGGGATGGTGGGAGCAATGAGACAGCATAGCGTGAGAGCAGGTTTCTTCTCACAGTGTTTCTCATCCTTTTGAGAACCTAATGGTACTTTGGGAAGTGGTGATTGTGTCATACCTTGAACGCAGACTAGAGAGTCACCAAATAATGTAAATTTGCTAAGAATTTGTTTCTTGAATACGATTTGAGGAATCTGCGGGTTATTTTATTTCCTGTACAGAACTTGTAGTTATCACATCATTTTCAAAAGGTTTGTTGAAAGACAAAATTGTTCCTACAAAATATTCTTTTACACTTCCTAAGAGAACTACTAATAACACTTTTAGACTGCAACACTTGCCAAGAGCTGACATTTTCAGAATTTCAAATGTCAATAAAACTGCTTAAAACATTGTAAGGAGACTGAGTGAAGACAAGAGAGACTTAGCAGAACATATTAGTGGTTTTAACATGGGTCTGCTTAAGCCTTAAAATTTATGTTCTGGAAAAGCCTATTTCCAGTAAGTCAAAATAACCTTCACGACAACTTTTATCAACAGAAATGCTAAAGACGAGTGACAGATACGTATAGTATATAGCTCACGTGGAATGACAACATGAAGTTTTAACCCATGAGCTGGTTACCAAAAATAATGTGTCCATGAAGTAATATAGACCTAGGAAGGCAGAGGGTAACATCTTTGTCACCTCATAATGGCTAGCATTTATGTGGTTTTTTTCTTACGTATTTGCCATTAGCATCACTACATTTTCTCTTAACTATGTTTGTCCATTCAGGCACATCTAGCATAACTAACAAATGGTTATTACACAGTCTCACTTGAGGTCAGAATAGCTGATAGGAAAATATCTAGAACTATTTACAGTGTAAATGTTAGAGGAAAGAGGAAGTTTGAAACTTCTGGGCCTGTACGTGTCAAACAAAAAACCTGGTAACATAGCTAGTTTGTGTTATAAACTGCCCCTGCACTGTGTGAGACGTGGTATTTCCAAACACTAACTTTACTAGAGACGTATGTTTTGTCCCTCCTGTGCAGCACCTTTATGCAGTGTGTTCTGGTACATGGAAAGTACCCGATGTGCTGAGCACGTCGTTATGTTAGGGACGAAGACTTATGCAGCAATGTGGTTAAACTGCTGTAGCTTCTCAAATTTTGTTTGCTGTCTCAAGAGAGGAAAAATTCAAGATTTCATCAGCTGCCTATAAAGAACTAGTCTTTACATTCAATCCCAGTAAAGTGCTATTATCAGAACAGCCTTTCTGAGAGAGTTCAGGGTGCTGTACGAGTCACACGGTCACAGTCATTCTGGCAGCACTTTTCACAATTAGTTCAGATGCAGTCTTGTACTTCCTAGGTTCGCAATGTTGGTAGGGGAATGAATAGCAAAGAAAACAATCCCTGTTTAAGCCTTTTGTGTGAAAGAAATGTAATGTTGCTAGCAACAAAATTATTTTCCATGTGGACTAAGACATCTTGTTGTGTTTATTGTATTCTGCAAAATACTGAGCATAGCGTTATTATAAGCAAATGAGACTTTCCAAGTAACAAGTGCCCTCTGTTTAAACAAATAATTTTCTATGCAAAGGTTAAACACAGAGATTTTTCTTGTTCGAGTCATGCTCGTGACTTTGGAAAGTCACCAAGCAAGTATGCTTAAAAAAGAAAATATGAATGGAAAATTCTGAAGCATTTTGCCCTTTTGGTTCCTAAGAGTGAGCTATCGTTTCTCCCCACTGTGGTCATTAATAATGACAGATGTATGTGGTGCAGAGTTCACCTACATTATTGTCAGTAACAGGGATAGAGAGAGAATATTTATTACAGCAGAAGGAGGGAGGGGAAAGACATGATGTTGAACCAGAAGACAACAGCAGAGTTCAGTGTTTTTCTTTTGGGTGGCGAGGAGGGTTAGCAGAGAGCATACATTAAGGTTTCTGAGAGACTGATGCAGCTCTCATTGAAATCAGTTGAAATACTGCTACAGGCTGCTGTGAGAGGTGGATTGATTGGATCTTTAATATCTTGTGCTTTACAGTACTTCAGTAATGCAGATTTATTTCATCTCAGCAAAAGCTCTTATTGGTTTGGATTTGCAAACAAGCATGGTAACAATCTCATTTTATTTATTTATTTTTGTGAACCGGTCAAGCATTAAATCACGTTCATGAAATGATAAAAGGACACTCCCAGCTTGACACCTTTTCATTTTGAAAATATGAGCAAGTATAGCTTTAGGTTGTGCACCTGTCTTGTAGCACAACTTGACAACTCTTCTGATTTTTATTATAACATTGTCTTTTAGCCAAATAAAAAACCAACCAAACAAAAATATCCTTTTCCTCTCTTATTTTGCTATGTGAAAAATAAACACAGGAACCCCCAGACTAGTAGGAAAACTGATGAACTGACAGTATGTGGGCATCACTGAAGATTATGTACCCGTTGGCCCCCGTTTCATCCCACCTGTGTTAGTCATTTAACTGTGTCATCAAGAATATTCTGAATTCAGGGAAGAGACGTAGCATCTCCAAAGGGGCCATTTCAGTATTAGGAGCCTGAGCCAGTGACTGAGCTTGGAAGAATTCAGGCCTTCATTCTGTTTAAAAATGCATTTGAGGAGATGGGCAGTAAGTCCAGTATTTCATTTGGTAGTGAATGATGTCTGGATAGAAGGATGGGAACACAAAAGCATGGTGTAATTTATTTATCACCTGAAAAATTATGTTCTAAGTAGGAAATTATTCCCGGATGAACTTCCATAGCATGAAAGACAACTAGACAGAACTGGGACGCCTGACTTCTTGCACAGGATGAGATCCTTGTACCTCTGCCCCCACCCTTTAACCAGTGCCAAGTGGTTTGTAAATTGCACACTTCAAATATAGCCTTCAACTAGTCACTTTGTCACAGAGTTTTGTTATCATAAGTAGCAATATTGGGTCTGGTATTTTTTTGATCTACTATCATAGATTTTTGGACCCATGATTCCATTGATTCCTGTGAGAACTATGGCCTAGCACAGACGTATGAGAAAGTGGAACGTATTGCAATATTTGTGACCCTTATTTACAAACTGTTGAAGTATCTGGATAAACAGGTTCTCATTTGTACGCCTGGGTTCCTGTCCTAAGCTACAGATATCCATTATTATTTGTGAGCCTATCATTGTGCTAAAAATCATCACAACACATTTTTAATCATTAAGGTTCATTGACTGTTCTGTAAGGAGAATGTATTAAGCCAAGCCAAGCCATCTCACTCCAGTTAGCGTTTACAGTCTCATTACGTAAAGGTTATAGAACAAAAAAGACGCTTCATAAAATGCCTTGAGAAGTTAATAAATCCAGGTATTGAAGGGGAAGAGAATTAGTACATTACTAGAGGAAAAAAGTGCTTAGGAGCTCTTTATGTGATGCTGGCTTTAGCTCAATGTGTGACTGCTTCATCAGAATTAAAGCCATGAGGCATAGGGGAGAAGTTTGTCACTGGGTGGCCAGATCACTGAACAAGGGCCTGATTTTCACCATGATGTTAGCATCCACCTCAGGCATCCATGCCAGTCACCCTTTGCATAATAGCCTGCTCAACAAGCAAAAAACTTCAGTTCTCTGCTAGATTTTTGTCCAAAGGAACAGCCCCAGATACCGGAGGACCCTTCTGAGGACCTGACAATAGAAACAAGAGCCACCTTGTAAAGGGAAACTCTTTTTGCTAGTGAAAAAAGCTGCCAACATAATTTCAGTGCTTTTCCCACTGTTATCTGCTAGTGCTTGCATAGCAAAGGCCCCTGGTGACATTAGCGCAGATGTTTGTTCTTCAGCTGTTAACAAAAGGTGTAACTGTTTTGTTGAGTATGAGAAATGTGGAAGTTTCTCTAAAGGGAACGTGTATCACGGGGCTGATCTTCACCTCCTGTAAGTCAGAGGCCCACTGGTTAGGTGGTGTTGAGCTGTTACATGCAGGTCTTAAAAGTTCCACCATCCCTTCTTTGGGCAAAGAAGTCTAACTTCTAAAAATCCTATTTCAACAGGTTTCTGTTAGCTTTATTTTGTGGGTGTTGTTTCTAGAATAACTATAATCAAGAAAAGAAATAAGTAACTAAACAGCAGCAGGTTTGTAAGCTGTTATGTGACTTGCTTTCTGTAATAAAATCACAGTACTTATCCTCTTAGAGGGCGCTTCATTTTGTGTGTCGACTTCTGTACATCCTATTATTTGGCAGTTTGGTCTTGGCTTTTATAACAGTATATTATTTAAACTATAACTTTTTAACCTTTTAAACAGGAGTCTGAGACCTACTTCAGACTTTTTCTCCCTTTCTCTAGGAAAATAACTTAGATCCTAGTGATAGGTTCACAAGCGTGACTGTCAGTTGAGGTGAATTTTACATAGCAGCTGTCATTAATATAAGTACTTCAGTGTGAGTATTTTTGCCAACTGTAGTAATACATAATTTTTGCCAAAATGAATGTCTTTTGAATTTTCTAGTGACTGTTTAACAGAGAGTAACATAAGAAAAGAAAATGAAATAATTATAGTGCCTCATCCTTTATTAATGACCATGTAAACAACATTATAATTGAAAACAACATTCAGAATAAATACTAGAAAGGTGCTGCATGGGAAAAATAAGTAGGTTTATTATGTAAGATCTTTCTGAAAAAACCCCACTTTTGAGCAATCAGGAAATGTTGCTTATACTTCATGGCCTTTGCAAGAACTGTGAGTAGTTCTAGAAGTGTAAGACAAAGAGTGGAGAAACGAGCTGTGCACTGCAAATATTGAATTGTACTGTGGTATGTAAGGAAGCAGTAAGAGGAGATCTTGCCTGTGGTAGAAGTGAGAAGAGTTGGAGGTCTTGAGTCCTCAAGGTAGCTAAATGGAAACATAGAATCGTAGAATCATAGAATGGTTAGAGTTGGAAGGGACCTTAAAGATCATCAAGTTCCAACCCCCCTGCCATGGGCAGAGACACCTCTCACTAGAGCAGGTTGCTCAAAGCCCCATCCAGCCTGGCCTTAAACACTTCCAGGGATGGGGCCTCCACAACTTCCCTGGGTAACCTGTTCCAGTGCCTCACCACCCTCACAGTAAAGAACTTCTTCCTAATATCTAATCTAAATCTCCCCTCTTCCAATTTAAAACCATTACCCCTTGTCCTATCACTAGACTTCCTGACAAAGAGTCCCTCTCCAGCTCTCCTGTAGGCTCCCTTCAGATACTGAAAGGCTGCTATCAGGTCTCCCCGGAGCCTTCTCTTCTCCAGGCTGAACAGCCCCAGCTCTCTCAGCCTGTCCTCATAGGAGAGGTGCTCCATCCCTCTAGTCATCTTAGTGGCCCTTCGCTGGACCTGTTCCAACAGTTCGATGTCCTTTCTATGTTGAGGACTCCAGAGCTGGACACAGTACTCCAGGTGGGGTCTCACAAGCGCAGAGTAGAGGGGGAGAATCACCTCCCGTGCCCTGCTGGCCACGCTTCTTTTGATGCAACCCAGGATACGGCTGGCTTTCTGGGCTGCCAGCGCGCACTGCCGGCTCATGTTGAGCTTCTCATCCAACATCCTAAAACCTGTCACCGACACCGCTGTAGACCTCCTCCTTGTGAACAGTCTCACTGCAAAAAGGGTGGTGAGTGGGCAGGCAGATGGATTTGTCTTTCTGTACCCAACAGGGTCTGAGTAGCGAATGTTAATCTGCTCCTCCCAATGTTGCTATATCTGATGCGTGGCTCAAGAAAGGACTTCTGCATTCAGTTCTGTAATTTGCTGCCCTATCAGCTCTATCTTCAGGTACCAGGGTAGCAATGAACCTCTGTCTTCTTTTGTGCCTTTTAGCCTGTGTTCAGTGTGTGGTTGAGCCCACCTCTTTTCGTTTATCTCAGTCGTGTTTTACAATTTGAAATGTTTGCTTTTCTCTGCTGCTGCTTGACAATGAAAAGGTTATTTTCTAAGCTAAGTGAATAATAAAATACTGAGTTGAGAGTTATGGTGGTGATATGAGCGAAGTTAGCAGAAGATCTACAGTCATTACAGAATCAGCTTTGATATACTGAGTTTTGTCATTTGCATAGTCCTGATAATTCTGGAAACACATGAATCATAATTTCTTACATTTTTGGAGAAAGATCTAATGTAGAGATAAGTTATCTTCCTTATATTAAAGAGGCACTACAGAAGACAAGTAATTCTTCATCTGCATGATGTGCATAGATGTGCTCATATTTGTCTGAACTAAAGGGTGGTTGTTTTCTTTAAATCTAGAGCTAAAACCTGCTGTGAGCTGCATTGCCAACTCCTACCAACTTTGCTGCTAGTTCTAAAAGGCTATCACAACGTTTTGCCAAGAGTAGACATAGTAGACATAGGGCAAGTCCAAAGTAGTAAGCAGATCTAGTCTTCAGGAACTTACAGATCAGAATAGATACAGAAAAAGAGGAAGGAGTTATTTGACCTTTCTTACATTTACTTGGTTAAATTTGTGTACTGACATACATTTACATTGCATTCAATTGGAAGCATCTCCATAGTAATTTAATATATAGAAACACATATAAACTGTAACCAAACATTGTGTTACATTATGTCTACAAGGCAAAGGTAGAGAGTTCCAATTCTGCAGGAGTCACCTTCTATTAGGGTTTCTTTCTATCCTTATTCTGTATGTCAGATGGATCGCTACATTTAATTAAGCAGTAACAATTGAGGTGCAGATTATTTCCTGGGGATTAATGACCAGCTGGACAGAGTTGATAGCCCAAGGTATTGGATAGATTATGCTGCATAGCCTCATGGATTAAGTATGAACCCTATATTGTAGAGGTAGTCACTTTGAACAGTGTAAGAGAAAGCATCACATTGAAGATAAAGTCTGTATTTTTTATCTTTTGTTCTTTCAGGCCCAAGTAGATCAGTACATATCCAGTTCTTGATCATCCCTTCTTTCCTGAAATAACCTGTGTTTAAAATGAGTCTCTGTTCAGGAAGACAGACCACTCCTTGTTTTAGTTCCATGTTGTCCTGTTGTAGCTGGAATGGACTAAGGAAATTACACAGAGTTTTGTAGAGAGATACTACAACTTTTTTCAAAAGATCAAAGAAGCTTTTTGGTGCAAACGTTATTTTCCAGGTTTCTTACAATTTGCAGGCGGCTTATGAGTAATTTTGTCTTTGTTCTGCATTAAGTAATAAATTTAATTTAAGCTTTGTAGACTTCATTTCATTGCTTCTTCCAGTACATTTTGACATGGCTGTTTTTCATAATGATGTTGCATCTCAACTGGAACTCTACGCATTTAGATCCTTTTTACTGGCTACCAATGTTCGAGGGTCAAATTTTATGCTGAGTCCTTCCATTTTTGTTCATGTTTTCACTTTGACTGGAGTTTGGGAGAGGGGTCATTTTGAGCATATAAGCTGGAGAACTGATGGCGAAATCACTATAAGCTGTTTTGAGCCTGCATACGCTAAACAAGAGAGCATGTCTAAGGAGGGCCCAAAGAACCGGTTTATACTCTGGGGACCTGTTGGAAGATCCACTCTCCACTTTTCAGTAGATTTCACTGCAAGATTATCTCCATGAGCTGGGGGTTGCTCACACTCAGCTGTCTTTCCGTCTCAAAGTCAGGACACGTTCATGGGCCAGCACATGGGTGCGCACTGAAGCACACCGGGTTTCGTATTGTATGCAGCCAGAATTAGCCTTCTCCTGTTTGCAGTTGAGTGTACCCCAGATAAAACTACTCGGCTCTGGGATTTTCTTTGGACAGTCTCTTCTCCATGATAGGCTCGTTCATCATCACTTGTCCTGAACCACACTTTCTTATTTATGTACATAGTTAGTTGATTTTATTGTATTTCTTATTCCTATAGAGAGCTAGCTGAGGTCTAAGGTTTGCACATACCCTAGTGCATGTAATTTTGTGTCTGCTTTCTTGGTACAATTGATAGAAATGGGGTATATAATAAAATGTCAGAATGTTAATACATACAATTTTTCTATGAGTGCTTCCCTCTCATTCCTTTCTTATTGGAGGTGTACCGTCACCACGATACCAAGGCTCAAAATGCAATATGTAAGAGAAGCACATCAATCGCTGTCTGTAAATTAATGATTTTCTTCACCCATTCCTTGATAGAAAATGAAAAATTAATAATGTCCTAAATATGCCATAAAACATTTGCAGCATTTTTCTGGCTTGAAAGAAGGAATACAGTATGTAGTAGTCCTGGTGAGCTGGGATCTGTCCTGGCCTTATGTATTTATGTTACTGTGGTAGCGATGGCGTTAAAGGCCTTACAGGTCCTTAAAGGTCCAAGCCAGGATCAGCTGTGATTCTGGCTCTTTTTCTCACAGGAGGCTGGTGATGTCTCACATCCAGGGAGCTCTGGAGCTGTTGCCATGGCCAGAACCCTTGGATCACACCGCCCTCCCCAACTTACAGCTGACCGCATTGCCATGACACAGGGAGCACCTTGTGCCCCCTGACTCTCGGTCTCTGAGCACCCAAGAGCGGTTGAGAATACCCATTCTCAGGGCACAAGGCAGTTTATCTTTTATTGTGCTTTCTGTAGAAAGCACACTTGAGCCTATGTTACATTTGAGTAATTGGCTGCAAAGTGCAGGCTTCTAAATTGTGAAAACGTGAGAGCCTCCATCTTGCCAAGCAGTAGGGGTTGAATTGCAGGCTGCCAGAGCTGAAAAGAAAATACAGCTTGACTGAATCAGCCAGGATCCTATGCCATGCACAGGCCAATGTTCACAAGAAAATTTCATTAAAGAAAAAATTTGAACAAGGAAAGGAAAGGAATTTATGTGGCTATAGCTTTAATGATTTTCCCCTGTGCTTTTTTTCTTTCCCATACAGTAGATTGTGAACCATTCTTTTTTTAACACATGGTAATTACATTAACTGAAGTCTCAATTTTAGTATAAGTGCATACCTGTTGGAAGAAAATATTTTTCTTAAACAAAAATATTTCTATATTTTATATTAAGTAAAGACGGGACCTTGCATTATTTACTTTAGTATAGAGATAATGCAAATTAATAAAAGAAGCAACCAGGCACATTATTTCTCTGGATAGAAATGGGAGGCAACTTGCTGTACACAGAATCTGAGTATGCTCGTTCAGGCATTAAGAGACCTTATGTAATCATATTTCATTTTCTACGTGAATTTTGTAATTTGGATTTTCTTTGTAATTTATACTGTGCAATTCAACATCTGAAACACATTAGACAAATACCAGATAAATGTATTGACTAATTAAAACGTTTCTCTGTCTGAACATTTGAATATTCAGGAGTGTTTTAGTTTAACAATGAATAAATTAAACATAGCATTGTGAAAAGCGAAGGTCCAAAGGAATTAAAACTCCTATTTGTAAAACCTATGGAAGAAAAGAGCTGAGGAATGGAAGTGTGTGCCAGAGTGGCTTGGCACTTCATGTGAGGATGTGACGGTGTGGTGAAAAAAAAGGGAGAGAGTAAGTTGCATGGGCATCTCCAGGTCTGTACATGTCTAACGGGCAAAAGTATCTGGAAGGGGCCAGATTTTCTGGCTACAAAGAGCAACCCACTAGCAAAGCAGAGGGAAAAAATCTAATAATTGCAAAGAAATAAAACTAAGCTAGGGACTTGGTGCACTGGAAATAAAGAAGAGAAATGGACAGTCAGAAGATAGCTGCTCTGCAGCAATTTTTTGATATACTATCTCCACAAAGCAAGAGAGAGATAATAGAGGGGCCAGGAGCCAGAAACAGCTAGAAATTGCATAAGATAGGAAACTGTGAGAAGATACAGACTGCTGGATGATCTGCACCAGCATCTGACAAAGCCATGACAAGCAGTTGGATGTTCCTTACAGAAAAGAATCAATGTGCTTGGCACCAGAGGAGCTAAAAGTGATCCACAGACTAGGATTCATTTCAGGTTCATTTCGGGACAGGTAATGCTGCCATCTGCCATAGATCCTGTCAGGGTCTGGGAAAAAACTCACAGAAGAGGAGGACATTTCCTCAGAACAGCAATATTGACTAGGTGATCATAAATCAAGTCAATTTAAATTTAATTGAGACATCAGCAAAAGAAAACTTTTTTGAAAGAAACTTTGAAAAACAACATCGTATCAATGAGATTTTACTGCAGAATGAGCTTAAACTACAAATAAACTGCATATATTTGTGTACATGGTCATATATATGTACGCTTCTGTACACTTACTTTCATGCCTTATTCCTGAATTTAATTTTTCCAATGTGGAAATAAGAAAAGAAATCAAACCATGGTTAGAGAATAGTTACAGCCAGGACCAATATGGAAAATCCAGAGAAGCAGAAAGCAAAGCAGTATCTTGTAAGCTGGTAAATTGAATTGCTTGGCTTTTTTTATAAAGTAGAAAAATATTGTGTTGCTACAAGTAAGCATACATTTGAATAAGAGAAGCGTGCATGGATAGGAATTCTCATTTCCCATTTTGATAGGAGGAGGAAAGTCTTTTGCAGTCTCTTTAAAAGAGAGCTCAGAAAAAAGACCTGAGGACTGAAGAATAAAATATAAGAGAAACGGGGAAATTTTTGCAGTCAAAGGTGCAGACATTGAACTTTATTTCTAAAGCAGCAGCTAAAATAGTTTTTAAGTCCTGAGGGACTCTGGGCCTGAGTGAAGAACCAGCTCAAGAAGAGCATTGAGAGTAAGCGGAGAAGCTATAAGGATTAAAGCCTTATCAGGGAGGTGAAAATGGCCAAAAAGTAAAGCATGTTAGATTTTGCAAATAATAGTAAGAGAAACAGTCAAGGTTTTCAACTTTATAAATAAAAACAGAACAAGGAAAGAAGTATAGCAGCTGTTCAGTACAGATAGGTAGACTACAAATTTTCTGTAAGCATTTCAATACTTGAACTGAACATATTATATCCAGTCAAGAAAAATTATGTTGAGTAGTTGGGAAGAGGCGTATGGATATGGAAATGATGGACACTGATGTGCAAAATAATCTTAAGAGAGATAAAAGTATGGCAATCAAGGTGATAGGGTTCCAAAAGGACTGGTGAAAGAAATCGCAGAACCTGTTGGATTGGTTTTGAGATCTTATTTAATTTTTTCCTATGGAGTGCTACGATTAGTCATACAAATAAGAGTGCGTTCATTTGCTGAAATGGAGACAAGATGAGTTGTGACAATCATGACAGCAAATGTCCAAAGGTGTTTCAGGGGAGAGATTTCCGGTAGAGATGGGTAAAGTGGTATGTTAGACACTGGTGGGGTCACTGGTGTCTGATCACCTTCTCTGATCACCTGTATTCAAGCAAGACTCATTCAGAATGAAACAAACAGGTACAAGGAAGAGCTGTTAGGATAGTCACAGGAAAGGACAGCCTGTTGTAAAAGGAACAAATGATGGTTATTTCTATGTCGCCCTAAGTCCAAAGACACCCCAGTCATCTTTCACGAGACTGTTTTGATCCAGTCCTCGGTAGCAGGGGACATGCTGTCGTGTAGCCCGCACAGAAGGTGGCTGAGGTGCTACCATGGCTAGACTGAGCCTAATACCCAAGCTCGTGGGCCATGCAGGAAAAGTCTTGGTTTGTTTAGTCTGCTAAAAAGAAGGATCAGCAAGGAGATTATTTGTCTTTATAACTATCTGAGGGAGAAAAACCCTAAGGAGCGAAAAGAGCAATTTCAGGCAAAATGTTGTTATAACACCAAAAGGTTATCGACTGTTGTTGAATAAATTTCCAGCCATCAGAACAAGGACTTTCCATGCTGCCCAACTAGCAGGAGTAACGATGAGCAAATGGGACAGGCCTTGACAGCTGAAACTGAGGACACAGGCTTTTGTGCCTGTGTGTTTCCTTGAGTTTTTGCCATGCCTCCTCTTCCTTTCTGCAAGCAGTGAAGTAGTTAAATTGCTGAGTAACTCTAGAAACAGTGCAAACAAGCAGCAGCTGCACTATTGTTTCCAAATAAACGTATATTTAAATGACCTGGTGAAGGATAAGATTGAAGTGATAAAGTAGTTGGATGGTGAACATGTACAATAGAAAGTGTTACTGTAGACTGTGTCATTTTTTCCATTCCCAAAGTGTTCTTAATAAGTATTAAAACTAATCAATGACACATGCCTAAAACTGATCTGATACATTTTATCCCCATGATGAGGACCTCAGGAATGTAGGCATGGATTTTAAACCAAGGTAGTTTGCCAGCACATGGATTGAATGATCATGACCATGGAGGGATAATTAGCTTTTTGTTCTCTTTTGGTTTTTACCTGCTTTTATTATTTTGAATGGATGTCCTCACCCTTGTGTTCACAGTGAAACCATTTCCTTGTCTCCGACCTCATGGCTACACAAAGTGCTAAGTGAAAAACTTCAGAGTCACACTTTGATTTCTAGGATGTAGTGGTGAGTGGCAGGGGCCTTCCGAGAAAGTATCTTCCCCATCTTTCCCTTGATCACTTTGAACAGCAGAATGAGATAAATCTTTATTTCTAAGGATATTCCAGTGCTTTTCATGAGAGGTGGACATAAAGAAAAAGCAATGTATGATGACAGCAAGTAGCTTCGTTCAGAAGGAAAAAATGCATCAAACACAGCCACATTTTTAAATTGTGTACCATTTTTAAATTGATTATAATGATCCAAACAGACAGAAGTTAATTTCTTTGGGTTACTATGGCTGCATTGCATAGGCTCGCCCAACACAAAAAAATAGCCTATCGTTTTTTCCTGACTCACATCCCAAGTTAGTCAGACAGATTTATTCTCACAATTACATGTTTTCTCCATATACTTTAGGTTGCTGTGATTTTCATTGGTCTTTAAAAGGAATTGGTTATTTTTTCTTAATTATGAAAATGTTATTTCAGTAAATGCAATTTAATTAAAATGAGAATTTCTGCCAAAGTGTTTAAATAAATACAGTATTCTTTTACAAGTATGAAAGGAGTTACTATTTGCTGTTTCATTTCCTCACTAATATGCTGGCATGTTTGGTTTGAACCTGAGCTTGTGGAAGTTTATTCTTAACCAAAGCAGTTCCTTTTTCATGTAAGTAGGTTAAATGTGAGTTGTAGAGCCCTAGGGCTCTTTTTGTTCAGTTTTAAAGCCCCCTCAAGTGGGCCTCTTTTAGAAACCTGAAATCATATGTTTGTAAGGTTGATCCAAATTACCATTAGAATAGCTCTTTTCAACTTTTTGTTTATACAAAGAATCGTAAAAAATGCACCAAACTGACAAGGTATTAAATCAAACTGAATAAAGACAGTTAATTTTCTTTTTGCTCAACAACTATTTTTTTTAATGGAAACTCTCAAATTGAAAAAATTGTCTGTAGAGTATGTTAAGGTGCCATGCAGTATAATAAAATGCTATTACTGTCAAAAAGGTACGTGATAAAGTGCATTTACACAAAAGGCACATATTAATGTCAATCATTTTCGGGTGATTTATATACTAACTGCAGTGTTTTAAGAAGATCAATATTCTTTGTTTTGACAACATTTCAGAGCCTTGTACTTTTCTGACAGTATTAGTTTTCTACCCCAGTATGGTAGAATAATTTTAGTAATTAGTGAGTGGTCAGTTTGGTGAAAAGATATGCAGCAATAGTACATTTGAGTATTACCAGGTAAAAAACATAATGCAGCTTTGACTAAGATAAACACGGTAATAATTCTAATTGTTTTGTGGAATATAGTGTTGTGTAATTAGTACAAAGTTCCTAAAGCGGTGATATTTTTGCATCACCTAAAATGCCTTTTCTATGTATGTATAATGATTACTGCCATCACGGAACTATCAAAGTGTCCCCTAAGATATATAATAATAGACAGAATTTCAATATTTTTGACACATAATTTTCTAATCTACTTCTCAGAAAGCAGCAGAAATACTTCAATGTTTTTATTTTCTCTTTCTGATCCTCCTTTTCAACTAATGTATGCTTTTCTCTTTTTATCTTTGTTTTACCCTCTTGTTTGTCATCCATTTGTTTTCCTTAAGGTTCTTATGTTATTTATTTTTAGTGGTAGAGTGGCTAAGCAGAAGAAAAAAAATTATGCTCTTTCTTCTCTCCTCTTGTGAAGAATTATTAGCTTTTTCCTGTACTTGTAAAAAAAAAATCTCTCATTCTTACTTGTTTAAGAAGTTCCACAGCTCCTCGAGAGCTGAGCTCTGAGAAAGTTGTGTCCCCAATAGAAAAAATCCTGGAGGTATTTTTGGAGACCTTCTGGAGTGGTACTGAAGACTTAACGCTTTTATGACAGTCTGATTTTACCCTTGCTTACCTGTAAGGGCCTGGCTCAGCTGTCTTTTGCATCCTCTACTTCTAGTTTCTGTAGGCTGCTCAGTATCTTTACCGCTAGGGCCATAACCTCAAAAGTCGGTAACAGAGCAGTAGTTTTCAAGGCTTTTCATGACTTCTAGTTTTACGCTGTTTTAAAAACAGCTAAGACACCATTTGGAAACCATCTCCAGAACTACAATTATTTCCTTGTCTAAATAACTGAAGTGCAGTGTAGGAGGTAGCTGCTGTCCAGTGATTAGATGTTTATGGTAATAGCTGTAACAGCTTTGCAAAGGAGTTTACTTTCACTTTCAGCATCCTTGATATCTTGTAATTTTTTACTCCAGTAAAACTCATTGTAAAGGTAGCAAGAGCTATAGAGTTAATTACAGTGAACGATTATGCATTTCTCCCTCACACATCTCCTCCTATTAAAAATATTTGCAAAGTAGATATTAAAAATCAGGGAATGTACAGACACAGGCTTCCATCAGAGCCCTGATGGCCAGGCTCAGATTGCCTGCCCTAGGTATCTTGATGCCTGAAGAACAAGCTAACTCTTGTAGTTTGCAGCTCTATGGCTGTACCTAAACAGGGAAAGAGACGGCTGTGTTTTAGGTCTTATCTACAGCACATGAGTTCCCCCTATTTAGGGACCCTCACTGTAAGCGCTTTGCCTGAGGCTGGGTCAGAGTGGGTGTCTCTGCTGCAGCAACTGAGCCACCACGCAGAAGGGAGGCAGAGGGACCAAAGAGAGCAAAGGGAGTCTGTGTGGTTTTGGGAAGAAATGGGCTCCCCTGAGCAGAACTTAAGTTCACGCTCAACAGCAATTTGCGTATTTGGCTAGTGACTTGTGAACGCAACTTCTGCCTACGATGGAAACTTCATAGGTGGAGAATTCATGGCGGAGAGTAACCACTCATTACATATTAAATGTGAGCAAAGTGTTGCTTTTACAGCACTGAGAACATAGCACAGCCTTCACGAAGCTGTGATGAATACTGTAGATCCCTACCATGAGCCATGGGCTCAGGTCAGGGACAACAAAGGCAGCAGAGTTTGTAGAATGATGCTGTTCAGGAACACTCACGGGTTGTGCAGTTTATACCTAGATTGCTCATGGTTGTGCCTAATAGGCTGATCTAACTCTACCCTATGAGGCTATTTTCTAAGGTTTTATTTCTCAACCTGGAGGAAGAGTTAGTTGTAGGATAATCTGCTCATTGTTCATAGTGCGTTGTATAGTACTTCATATGATACAGTGAACCTGTGGTCATAATTCAAACTTTGAAAATTATTAGTGGGGGGGGGGAAGAAAATTTGAATACTTTCAACTGGTAACTAGTGCCCTATCTCAAATAATTGGCTTTTTTGTGACAAAATTGCAAAAATATCCTGAACCATTAAACAATGGCATGCCTTTATAATTTTTCTTGAAATTCTGCTCATCAACTTTCATATGCCTGTGAACAAATGAAAGTTGGTGAGGGTATTGCATTGCTAAACGTACTGGATAATATTCTTTTTAAACATCTGATCTGATAAGCAAAAATTCACTACATGGTAAAAATCAATCACTGTAAAAATGTCTGGTTAGAGTTAAAATCTCTGTCTTACATTTAGTTTATTTATTTAGCTAAAGAAGATTAAAGGTTAAGTTTTAGACATTTTTATGACTGCATTCATGGAAGGTTTTTTTCTTCTTTCTGTTTGCCATTCTGGCAAACAGAGCACATCCCTAAGAGCACTTACACAGCCCTGCACCTGTTCATTTATACGGTTATTGGGAAAAATAGTTAAATTAGCATTGAACTCTTTGGGAGAGGGTTTTATTTTTAATTTGAGATTGTTGTCGTATGTATAGCAGTCATATTTCTTAGATTTTCATAGCCCTTATAGCCAGCAAATTATTTCTCAAGGTTATGCGCTATCTTCTAGTAATGCTTATGCCAATCTATTCAGTAATTCCAGACAAGGCTGTGATTTTATTGGATTCTGTAAAAAGAGCTTCCTGATGGCATTATGATTCCTGGGTGCTAGAGAAGATCCCTGACTTTCTAGTTAGGCTTGTGTCTTCTGTCCTTCAGAAGTTCTTCTATTTCAGTCCTTTGCAGGAAATGGGCATTAAATTCTTTTCTTTTAGAGAGGTATAAACACAGTACCTTTTTTTTTACCTAGGTTGCAAGTCTTGGCTCTTTTCCTCTAAGGTTGCTACTGATGTTATCTACATTAAAGCCAGTGCTGAGGGTGAACAAGTGATTCATTAGGTCAACTTTGCTGATACGATCAGCAGAAATGTAGACAAAAGTCCTTGTGTTCTAGGTTCAGTACAGTCTGAAAGAACATTTTAAATTCAGGCTCCTTATGTGGGAAGAAAAACAGTGCTGGAAATTACCTGTAGGAATCATTGCACTACCACTGAACTGTAGCCACATCTTGTACGATGTTGGTACTGTATAATAATCTCACATAAAAACATGGATACAGTCATGTGCATTTCAAGTTAACAGTTTGCAGTACCAAAGCTGAAATTTTTCTGTTCGCCTGTATAGACTGTTCACTTCACTGAAATTATTCACATGAAGGAGTCTGGCTTGGCCCTTGGATTAGGAGCTTTGTTAAGTCATACTTTGACAGTATCAGTTTAGCAGTGCTTAAGTAATAAGTACATGAGGTGATGTTTCAGTGGTTTTCTTTGTTGAGCAGGAAATTAAATCACAATGTTCTGGTGAATTTAGAAAATTTTATTCTGTATTTCTAAAACGATCAATATGTCTTCAAGTGAAGATGAAATTCCTTTTCATATTCATATAGATGAATTTCTTATTCATATGAAAATTCATAGGCATTCACATTATTCAAGCTTGACAAAACATATATGAGTCCAAGGATCTGCTGTAAGACTTGAAAAGTAGCTTGCCCAGATAGTATCAAGCCCCCGTTTCCCTCGTATCTGCAGTTTACTTAATTTGCAGAGACACTAGTTAGTACACTACCTGAAACCTACTTGCAGGAGAAGAGGTTTTAAGATTGAGGCCCCAAACAAATCACGTTCAGCTGTTAAATTCATTTGCCAATTTAAGCAGCAGAGCCTTCATAATCCACTACCCTGCCATCAGGGCAACCATCAATGAAGGACAAAGTATTGAACAAAAAGGAAGAATGTCCCCATTTGAATCATTATTTCATGTAGCTCTGGAGCTTTTTCCTGAGAAGTTATGCAAATTTCAAAGGCCTGATTAGTTTGTATGATTTGAAAGTTAATGTTGTGAAAGGTATATGTATTTAGATTGGTTTCATATTACTTGTTCGTATTAGACTTTTTTTTAGAGTAAACCTTATCAGAAATTAGCTGCCTGAAGAGATATGCAGACACAGAAGAAACTAGTCATCAAAGACAAATTCTAGCCTGAAGCTGACCAGACCCGAGTCTCCATTATCAGGTTTAAAAGGGGCAGCAGGCAACTAGAGAAAAAAGTGCTTTGAAATGGAGCCCAGGTTCAGCCCGTCAGGGACCACATTTAGATTTCCTGCGTTTTCTTAAGCGTTCTAATTTGACATACTCTTAAACATGACATGAGGGTGTGATTATATGTAATTCAGCTTCTGTTTTCTTCCTCTGCTTAAGTTTCTAAAAATTTCTTGCACTAATTTAATTCTACATATCCTAAATACATCCTCGCATATATAGGTAATTTGTAGTGAGTAGTTCTTCAGTTTAATTTAATTTCAGGCATTCTGTTTACCTTTGTTGGTTTTTTGCCCACCCTTTTGTTCACATGATACTTCACTTTGGGATATTTTATAGCGTGAAGAAGGATGTTTTCACTTGGGAGCAAATGGGGATTGCGTGCATGAAGAAAGAGATGCAGTATATTCCCTGCCATTTCACTGCATGACTAAAAGAAGCAGGGCGCACGCTGGTGTTTCTCCATTGCACGAGGGTGTATGTGAAGGCCACTGAAGTTTGTGGAAACAAGCTTACAGGAGCCGTTGTCTCCCCCCCCATCCTGCTGGAAGGAACCAAAACTGCCCCATTGCAGGGAAGGAGAGCATAAAAAGTTAAGTCTGCATCTCGCTGATTTTTGTGCCACTCAACCTGTGGGAGAAGCAGAAAGGGGCATTTATTTCCTGGGCACCTCACAGCTCTACAGTACCTCCACGTGCAGAGAGGGGCCTTGGTTTGATTTCAACAGTCATAAATTGCAGCAAATGTCAGATTCATAAAAAGTACTCGGTAAACTTGTAAAAAAAAAAAATAATAATGTCTCCCGTGTGTATTCACATTTTGTAATGAACCACGGTGTTGACCGCCATAGATCTATTCACTCCATTTGCTACTATAATTATGCATATTTTAAAAAGACCCAGTGTTTTTTCATGGAGTACATGCTTATGTGTGGAATCACTAATTCTGGAAGACAGGAGAAGACAATTATATAGGTGAAGTATCACAAATGTTTTGAAGTCAGTGTAAAGACTTCAGCTGAGTTCAGAAACCTAGACTCAAATTTCAAAAGAGCAGCTCTGCAGCCCACAGTGGATAGAGCTGGGTTAGTTGGTTTTTTAGATATCATAACTGGTAACAGTAAAATTCTCATGCTTATATTGCACATAATTCTTCTTATTATTGAACATAATTCTTGTCTTAGAAAGCAATGTCATGGATGCTATTTTTTTCAAAATTTAAACCCATTTATAGTATTCAATACTAACAGACTGAAAACATGAACTCCATATTTTTTTAAAATAAAATACAGTGTGAGCGAGCAGTTTTCATTATGCCTTTCATTTGCTGTGCACAGTCCAGCATTGCTCTTTTTCTTGTGCTATCGCATTTTTGAAACTAATTTTTGGTTTTGTGGTCATGGTGTTTCTTCCATTTTTGACATGCTTCTCACTACTTTTTTTTAAACTTTTTCTTTTCTTAGAAATGACTGTCTTCCCCCTCTCCCTCTCCTGAGAACATTATTGAGGTCTTTTACTGGAACAATAAATCTTGCAGTGTCCTCCACTTAGCATAAAGAAGTTAATTAACTTTAGTTTTAGGCGATAAAACTTCGTAATAAATATGTTGATCTTATACTTGCCTGAGTTGCACTATGTAAACCAGAGAAACTTTGAAGTCAACAGAAATATTATCTGAGACAGTGGTAGCTGGGCTTTTTGAGATAACTTGAGACTGAAAATAGCTCATAGTATATCAAAGCAGGAATTATATGAGCTATAACGATAAGATTGCTAGTTGGGAAGCAAGACTATGTGAAACTGAAGGAATATCCTGATATCATTGTATTAGCTTTCATGAATCCTGAAGGATATTCTGCATTTTGGTTGCAGCAGTTAAAAGTCTTGTTTGAGTGTATTTATAGACCAAAACTTGTAATGGTTTTTATATGCTAATGAATTTCAGTCTTTTATGTATTCATGAGAAATGTTTATAATTGAGTTAATTACATCTTAAATCATTTATTGCTATTATATACAGCTATTTGATTAATTATTAAAATAAGCTTTTTGCATACTCAGTTTAAAATAACACTGGCATATCTGTGGAAGTATTTGTATTTTTATATCCTTTTTTGACATTCTTTTCAATACTTTGATCCATAACCATGATGAGTGGGCTATTATGCAATATTCTAATAACCCAAAGACTTCAGAAGTAGAGTTTTTATTTTGTATACTCCTGTTTCAAAGGCAGCTAAAGAAATAATGTCCAAAGTAAGAGACATAAGATTAAAAATGTTGGATGTATTCTTTCAGGGCCCTCCGTGTAAGACTCAGAAAATGCACAAAAGCAGTGCTTGTTGGCTTATAGCCTTTCTTATAGCTGAGCCCAAGGTCATCTGTTACTCCATCTTTGGGCCCATTTAGAAGTTTGGACCTGCTGAAACGCTTCTAATGCATGTGAGTAAAGACTGTATGCCTGGGACCTACATCATGCTCTTAAGGCTTGAGTTAGAGAGGTCTCAGAGCAAACTCGGTAAGGTGACGTTGTGCTGTTACAGATTTTATCCTTCATATAAGCCATTATGCTGGGGTTTTCTTTCAGTTGGTGGTTGTTGAGTTCCATATCTGAAAACTCCAAAGGTTAATCCACAAATACAAACAATCATGTTCCTTCTCTTATTACTACCTACAGATTGATCCATGTGTTTCATATCATACTGAGGAAGTGCTTGTTCGAACACAGTAATTCATTCTTTAAAGCTGTTTGAGATACATGACACTGAAAGAAAAATGGTCTAAAAATGCCAGTACAAAGCAAACCATGTTATAAAGGCTGCATTGCCAGATATAAGAAAACTGAGTTATTGGTCAGTATAAAAGGAATGAAAACAACAGCCAAAATTATGGTTTATATTTTTTCTAGTCAGGACAGGCCAATATATTTCCTAGACAAACCTGCTGAGATTCTGCAGGCAGTGCGGCAAGGCTGAGAGAATGGTTATTTTAGAGCGTGTGCAAACCTATACCATGTGCTTCATCAGTTTTTGTCCTGTTTGTTAGCCTAATGAAGGGAACTTTCAGACAAAAGATGCCTTGTTATCTTTATTAATCAAACATATTAAGAAATAAGGAGGAACAGGCGATTGCCCCAGTTTATGTGGAGTGTAGGTGATTGAATATTATTGAGTCTACATTTCAGTAGAATTAATGTTACTCAGTATCAGAGTATTATGTGCTTTAATTTAAACACTGTGGATAAATCCTCTTCAGTCTACAAAGCATTTTTCTTCAGGCTTCTCTGTGTGGGTTTTTTTTTTCTCCTAACATCGATAGCAGTTATGTGTATGCAGCAAGAGCAAAACTTGTATCATTAAAATCCTGTTTGGTCTTTGTTCAGAAAAATATTGGTCTTTATATGGAAATACTGTATTTGTGCATACACAAAGACGTTCCTTACACGTACATCCTGTGCAGAAGTATCTTACATCATACTCAGTGGAGGAAGCACTAGTAAAATATTCAGTACAGTTGCCTGAAAAGTAAAAATGGTGGTTATTGCAGTGTTGTGTTTTATTTATATTCATGGGATATAAAATGTAGAATTCAGGTCACGTAGCAAAGGTAGGTAGGAAATATTTTAATTCCTAGAGTTTCTCTGAAACTTTTGCTAAAGCTGTCCTTTTCTGTCTGTTTGAAGTTTTTCATGTTAACATGTAAAAAAGAAAATATATTTTCTGTGATGCTGAAATAAAAAGCAAACGAAGATAGAATATCAGGTGTTATGTTTTACATAGCATTTCATTTTAGATTTAAACAGCTGATATAGATTTTATTTTGAAAGGTTGACATCCTTCTTGGAACAGGTTATGGAATGTTCACATCATACAAAAATATATATATGACTTTCAGATTCACTGAGGACTCCCTTATACCTATATAATATTTTTTGTTATGACTGTATCCACTGCAAGTTGGGAAAGTCACATTAAGTATCACTATAAGTATGGGAAATTCTGAATGCCTCTGGTTTTTGTAAATATTTTGACAGAATTTAATAGTGAAGGGAGGGGGGAATTATTGCAAAGAAAACCAATTGTTAAATGTTTAGAAATAAGAGTAAGGTTTAAAAATCATAACAGAAGTTTCTTGATTTAATGAGCTACATCTCATTTTATAGTCAACTGAGTACACCTTTGTGTTTTTGTGCATGGAAACATGTGGGTATATGTCCATGGATGTATATGTAAAATTGAGGCAGTACCGCACAGTAATGACTTGTTCATGATTCGGCAGAGCAGTTCCTTGTATGAAATGAAAGATTTCATGGGAATCATATTAGAAATACTTTTTGTAAGTTTTTTAAAACTGTCATGTAGAATACGTCAGAAATGCTTCCATGTGATCTCTGCCATAATGTATAGATTAAAGACACTGATAACTGAGTATGTTCTATTTTCCTGCTTTTTTCAGACAGCACCAGGATTGCTTGGATACCAGTCTGCTGTGGTCATTTTACTCAGATTTTATCTACGATAGGGTACAATGTCTAATAGAGGTTTTTGTTCTTAAATCCAAACACGTTGTCAATGTCATGGAGTTCTCTACTCCATGTCAACAACGGAGAAGGATACATTTTTGAGCATTACACTGAAGAGAAAAGAGTTTTCAGTGAAGAAAACTCACTTTCAGTGAAGAGTTCTCACTCCTTGTGTTTAGTTTTAGCAACTGGTCTGGTATTTTGGAGCTTTGTACACATTGAAAAGGTGCCTGCATTGATCAGCTACTTAATTACCATTGATTCTCAGTGTGAGTACATAATCTCATGGCGCAGGCTGAGTAACAATTGTTAACATTTGACTAATCAATTAACTATTTCAGTATTCATGAAGGCAACAGATAAGACTGATTCTCATTTGAAAATTAGCACTGCAGAAGAAATAGCAGTTTTCCTAATTTAATAGTAAACATTTAGGTTTCTTCAACTGCAATATGAGAGACATTTTGATTTTCTGCGTCCTCTATATAAATGTATCAAATACACAAATCCTCATAGGCAGACTGTGGCTCAGAGGAAAAACAGCAGCATCTGCTTACTGTGGTCTTTCCACATGTGTATAATCTTCATTATTTCACCCCTGTGTTCAAATCTTGCATCAGTTTAGCGTTTCTGATGAAGTAGATTTAGGACTTATACAAAATACCACATTGACAGAAATAGAAATTTAGCCTTCCTACTTATCTGCTAGGTGCATGACCACTGGCAGACACAGGTGGGAGCATCAACATGTTTCTTCCAGTGGGGCGGTGGCTCTGGAGGAACTCTGCAAGGCTCTGGATCATAATTCAGCTCCTTGGCCAACTGCTGCTTGACGTGTGTTTAGGGCAGATGACAGATGCTGTTCAGGATGAGTGTTTCTGCAGCTTTGTTGTCTGTCTCTGCAAAGAGCTTTGCTGGACAGTCTGTATTTCACACGTCTGTTTCTGCACTGTGGAACGGGAGAAGAGCCATGGCTGAGGTCTAGCTCGGGATGCTACAGGGATCTCACTGGGGGGGCCTGGTACCACTTTAATGGTGGGAGTTACAGTTGCACACAACGCTGGCTTTGATATGAGAGCTCGTGCTGGCCGGCACTAATGGGGGCAAAAGCCTCTTATCCCCCTGTCAATTCACAGGAAAACTTCCCTTTCATCTGTTAACCTTTCAGGACTGGTGACCTAGAGATGGATAAGCCTGCAGTTTGTTACCAGGTTCTTTGTTGATTTAGTTTTTCTTATTAACGAGCTCTGTAATCATGCATTGTGAAAATACTACTACACTTCAATAACATTACCCATCTTGAAAGAGTTGCGGGGAAATAGGATTTCAGTGAATTACTAAAAAATATTTTTCTGTTTAACATAACAATACCTATACTTTGTAGTAAAGTGTAGATACTGGGGAATTTTCAGTACATACAATTTTATCAGTACATACAGCTTGTTTTCCTGAGTATGCTTTAAGAAGCTTTGCATTTCTGAAGTTAAAACTTTAACCATTGTTTAGATTGCCTTGTATCCCCCAGACTTACCTTCTTTTTAAACAGGTCATGATTTAAGGGAGAGGGATTTTTCAAAAAAACCACCCCACAACCCAACCAACCGACAAAACTTCTGCAGAGGAACTGAAGTCTGATTTTTCTTGAGCAGACTAAAATGTATTTTTTTGTTTTCACTGGTTAACAGTTCTTTAGTTTTCTTGATAAATACTGCATCTAATGCGTTCATCTTCAATTTGATATTTCAGTATGTTAAAGTTTGTGATAAGCATTTTCCTGTCAAGTAGTCCCTGTGTGACTGAGATCACTAAAAACAAGGGTCCTGATCTCCTTCACAGTTTTGTAAATCAAGGGAATTCTTTTCCAGTCAGTGGAATTAAAGTTGCATGAGATCACAGTGAAGTCCAGGGATATTACTTGCGATCATTAACCTTAATATAGGCTGGAGAACTGGATCCGTCCGTGTGCAGAAGAGCCATATGCTGAGAGTAATACTCGGAAAGCTCATAGAAGTGATGGATGGATTCTTCAAACTTTAACACATAATGACTGGTACATACTTAGATGTCAGTGGATGTAGCAGAATACGAGCAGGAATGGCAGACATAGCCAGCTGTTCCATATCCATGCTATATTTGGCCCACTAGATTTATAACGTGCTCTCGTTCACTGGCATTTCTTCATTCAGCTTCATCAAGTACTAGATACATTGTTCCTGCCTTTACTCATTGGTTTCCTCTTCTTCCAAAAATGAAGAATTCCTGCAGGTGCAGAAATCCTTTCAAAGGTGATCTTATAGCAGAGAAATAGGTTGTGAGAGTTGGTATCCAAGAAAGTCCAAGCATTTGCAGTAAGTTTTGACTACCAGAGTTTCTAATCCTAAATTAATTGATTTAAGTAGCAGTGGAAGTTTTGAAATGTAACATCTACATCACATAGACTATATTCCCCCTTAAATAAGGTTCTTTTCTAAGTCATTAAACAATACTTTGGTACAAACTGAAACTTTTTTGTAAGGTGAAAGATATGATGAAGTAATCTGCTATGGAAAAACACCCCCACCAAAAATATAGTTGGTATTTTTCCACAGTAATAGTAAACCTGATTTTAAACCTCATTATGTTCTAACTGAAAGATCAGCTTCCCAGGGAAGTTGGAAAAATGTTCATTACTTTACTTTTTGTTCTCCCTGAAATGGATTTATTAAGGAAACTTTTTTAACAAAATAATTTTAGGCCTCCATTTTACATTTTATTTTCTGAAACTTTGCAGATGAAAGTACTTCTTAAGCATGATCTTGTACATTTATTACTTTTTAACTGATTAGCAAAAAAATGACTGAAATCATTTTCATGGCTGTATTTCATGGCTGTATCATTTCAGGCTGTATTTCTGGAAAAAAAGCTCAGACAAATTTCTACAGTGGAATTGCTAGTTACCATAACACACTAGAGAAAACATGATTTTGAATTTACTTTAGACTTTAACCTGTTAGCTGTTCCTGAACTGGGCAAGAAAGAAGTGTCATCTGTCGGATATTTGTGTTCTTCATTCAAAGTATTGCTGCAAGCACTTACATTTATTTTCTCCACGCTGTCAAGCTGTGATTTCTTTTTGCAATGACACTTTTATCTGTTTATTTTGGAATGCTCAGACTTGAAGTGACTAGTTCTTCAAAATTCTCAGTTTTACATTTTAAAATAATTTCTATATCAGTGTAGCAACAGATGCGAAGTGAATGTTTTTCGTCTTCAAATTATAAATCTGAATCTGCAGTAATGCTTTCTAAGCATTATTTCTGTTGTCCAGCTACACAATATGTGTAAATATGATGTAAAAAAAAGGTGTTATTTAGAGTGATTCACCCACTGTAAACAGAAATGAGAGTATGGTGAAAAAGAACATAGAGTGGTACCTTGTACTTCTTGTGTACTAAGTGTGTACTTGTGTACGCCCATGAGGTGTGGGACATGAAGATGGATGCAAAAATGGTGCAAATTGTTCCAACCAGGCGCTGTTCAGGTCTCATTCCCAGGGATCTGACAATGGCTCTCTTGCTGGCTTTTTCACTAGACCACGTCGCCTCTGTGCATCAGCCTGGCAAATCCAGGACTGGGGAGCATGTCCCAGGATCGCAACAGGGCAGCTTCAGCCCCGACGTCTACATTACTCTCCCAGTGGGAGCCAGGCCTTGTAGACCTCCTTCCCGTCCCTTTAGGGGATGGAGTATCCACTATTTTCAGTCTGCTTTTATAATTCTGCTCCTGGAGATAGAGTAATTTTTTTCTGATTGAACTTCTCTCTTCTGTAATTCAGAAATTAAACTGCATGCTCAAAATAATAGAATTCGGTAGTTACTTCCATTTCACGTTGTTCGAGCTTTTGCCTTGTATTTCAGAGATGGCACACGTGTCTTTCAGAGGTTTTCAAACTGAGGCAATGTCTAACTGGAGAGTTGGCCACACTTTGCATGGGTAGATTGATGAAATACTGGTTAGTCTCCATTTACAGGGAAGAAACAGTGGGTTTATAAATATTTAGTTAAGGAAATTGTCTGTTTTTCTTTCCCAAAAGGGAATGTTCTCATTTGTCGTCCAGATCCCCACCAATGTGGTGACAGCGATATCATTGTAATTGAGGGAAGGAAAGAAGGTGGTATAAGGAGTCCTCTGAAACTTTTGATGGGAATGTATGTTGTCCTGCTACTCATCTGGATGCTCTGACTTACCCTTCATTTATGGCATTAGCAGAATTCAAAGCTACCTTTTCTGGCCAAAGTGGAGCACTGAGTGAGGATGTAGTAGCCAGGTAACATATGCAACTGCCAAATGTGTGGCTACCACCTTTGCCAAATGTCTGTGATTGGCAGAAGCTACTTATATTTTCAAATCTGTTAATTATTGACAGTTCTGGCAGTGTTGATGGCTACAGTCCATCTTTTTTGATAAGCATTATGTAAAAATAATGGATTTTTGCTTTCTGTAGCTCACAACTCTGCCATGGTATTTTTAACACGTTCAACACGCTACTTTTATAATCCCTTAGAAATTTGCACTGAAATAATTAAATTTGTTTTATTTTCCCAACATGCTACTTATGTATTTCCTTACAGTATAAAGAATTGTTTGCTAATGGTGCACTGTGAGCCACTGAGTCATAGAAAATACAAAAAAATGGAAAACTCTCCCCTCTTGGAAGAGGGAGTGTTTATTTACAAAATTTATGTGGACTCAGGAAGCAGAGGAGGAAGAAGTATAATATAGTCCCGAAACAAAGTACTGCTGTGTAAACTCTAGGACTTCCTCATACAGGTATCATAGATCTCAAAATGAGTTTGGCATAGGAGAGAGGAGGTAGAAATACAGGAATACAGGCTGGAACCTAACCCACAGTGCCACTGCTTTTGGAATAGTCACACAGTATCCAGTGTGTGGATTTTGATAAATGTGTATTTTGGTAAAAAGAGTGCTTTTAAAATTTAAAACTGTTCTGAACGTTAATTAAAATGGGATATATTTATTTCTGTTTAGAATTTTGTTCCAGTGTTGCAGTGGGTGCTTTGCTGTTGTTTGCTTATGGGATATTTATTATTCCATTTTAAATGTATTAGTACACATGTAAAGAGCAGTGCCTACTTGAAAACAGGAATCTGTTTAAAATTGAGTCAAACATGCTCCACTTTTAACTGGCTCCAGTTTAGTTATAGACATTTTATTAGGAGTCTAAAATAAATGCAAACCTCTTTCCATACATCCAGTTATATTATTCCTTGAGAGGTCTCAGCTAATAAGTGAAAGTGGAGTCAGGGCAGCTGTAGGAACTGGGTGGTATAAAGTCCATCCTATTACTGAGCAAGTTCCAGATGGAGCTCATAGAACAGCCGTTAAGTCTGGAACAGGAGATAATAGCCACCATAATAAAAGATTTAAAAATTATCTGGATAATAAATCTGATAAATGGGCATTTATGCTGAAAGGATACTAAGGTTTCTTCTTGAGTTATCTCAGTCGGTTATTCAGTCTTTCAGCTGAATGCATTCACCTTAGCTATATCATTCAAGGGTGCAACTCATTGATCTGCTTTTATGATTTCTTTACAAAGTGAGAATTTTCTCATTATTCCCTCTGAAAAATAGGTCTACAAAGATGAAGTTTCATGGACCCAGTAAGATTCCTAAGTGTCCAGTGCCAGCAATAAATCTCACCCAAGCACGGACTCACCCCATGGACTATCTGATTAAACACTACAGTCTTCATTCTTCACAGCAGTGGCTGCGTGTCACGTCCTTTTTCTGAATACCTCTATAGATAGGGATGAGTTGTGCCAGATGAAGCATGAAGGCAGAAAACAGCCAACTGAATGACACAAGACACACTTGGATGTCAACTATCAGCAGCGCAAGAAACTCTTTTATGAGTCTGTTACATCTTTGATGTAACCTAACCCAGAGATCTTTCACTCTTTACAAGAGTAGTCACAGAATAGTCAGTGACAATATACCTTAAACAGACTCATAAAGGATAACGCCAAAACAGAACATTGCAGTCGGCTGACATGCATCCATAGATGCGGTGCAATAATGGCTAATGATTAAATGAGACAATTTAGGAAACTAGATGCCTGTGTAGTCCAGAGGAATCCATATGTGAATAACAACTCTCAGTAAGCAAGAACCATGTACTAAGCGTGATGTTTTGTCCCTGACATTAGGTCTTAGCAAAGCATGTTATGAAGGGCCTTAGCCCTAGTTCTCCGTGTTTTGCTCAGTTTCGGAGGCTGAAGCTCTGGAAGCTTACAGGAATGATCATGCTGGCCCTATGAGGGAGACTCAAATCCCTCATGTATGTTCATACCATTACTGCCTAAGTCCCCAGCATCTTTTGTAAGAACGGGTAAAATCTAGGAACACCCTCCAAGCAAGCAAAAATAGCACAAACAGAACATTACTCAAAAAGATACTTTAACATTCCAAAACTTAATAGTCTTCCCATCGCCAGTACTGTAGGCTGGCTCCAGGGTAATTTTTTATGGTAAAATATGACATTTTAGAACTCTTTTAACATTGTACTAGTTCTGGTTAGGCAATGGGAAAAGCAATAGCTTTACAAAGTCGGGGCTTCTTAATATTCATGTTAGAGTTGGCAGTCACCCTACTTACAGATCTTTCAGCTCAGAAATAACTGAGAGCAATATATTACTTATTGGCTGTCTACTACATATGGTTGGTGTAGGCGACAAACTGACTCTGCTATGTCCTTTCAGACAGAGCTAAAATCATGAGTTTTTCACAATTAAAGGAGTTATAATTCTACTGCATGAGTATTTTCTGATTCTTTACTCTTTGACAGTGAAGGAAACAAAATGCAACGATCCAGTATATCCAATAATGTATAGATAACATGACCTGCAAGAGGCTTTTACCCTTTTGGATGAGGTACTCTTCTTAAGAGGGTATTATTCATATTACTAAAAGGACAACATCAGAATTTGCTGATTTAAGATATCATAAAGAAATAGAAACTGAAGCTTGCCTAAGTTCAGCCACATAAAGGCAGTGGTGGATGCAAAGATAATTTTAAAGAACCTGAATAGTTCTTGATTACTGGGAAATGGATCACAAGCTGGAGGGCTTCCTTACATTGTCTGTAAAGGATAATGCCTTGAAGCACTGAGATCCACATACCTAATTGGAGCAAATGGTGATACAGACTACTCAAAACTTGCTAAAATTAACCCCAAGGAGCTCAATGGAGAACGGAAATAAATATCTCAATGACTTTTGCAAATAAACGAAGATCCTTCCTATGCTTGGACATAATGCTTACTTAGGTTTAGTGAACTTTCACATTTAGATCAAGGTTACATTCCGCATGCTTCCAGATTTCTATCTTTACTTGTCCATGAGTTCATCAGAATCTGCATCACTTCTATCAACAGCAGATCTTAAGTAGTCTTTAAGACATTTATGGCCTTTAAAAAAAAAAAAAAAAAAAAAAGAAATAAATGTAGCACAGAAACATCTGTGCTGCAGTATAGTTTCCACATAGTGAAAGTATGGGTATAGGCATATGAAAGTTGCTTAAAATATCTTTGTTTCTGTGTATCCACATCAGAGAGTTTTCTGGGTTAAGCCCAGTCCCCAGGGATGGCTATGATTCAATTTACATACAACAAAAGTTTCTTCTGGCTCCAGTGGGCCTCTGGAGATGGCTCTACTACACAAAGATTGCTAGAAAGCTGATCATTCTTCTTTTGCTCCCCTTGGCTTGCAGTCATCTCCTTCCAGATTTCCCCTCTAGACTTCAGTGGGTAGAAAACCCACAGTACAACTGAATGCCCATGTTTCTTTTTTGGGCCGTTTTCATCAATGCTTTTATAATTAATGTAGGCCCAATGATCAATCCTGAGGTTTTAATCCATTTCTGAAGTAAACATGGCTTTTAAGGTCAGGTTCTCACTTTGCTTGATTGACAGTCTTTTCCAGTAAGACTTAGCTTGTTTCAAATACAAAGAAGCTTCAAAATCATTAAGTTACTAAAGAGGTTTGTAAAAGTACATAATGCATTTAAGAAGAGATTTGTTAGTAGTCCCACAACTACTAACAGATGCGCTATTGAGGGTGCAAACATGCTGTTCGGTTCATGAAAATCCACACAGAGCTGAGCTGGAAGAAATGGTGTTTCAGAAGTTCAGAATTGCTGTGACTTAATTTTTGGGTTTTGTACCATGTTCTTTTATAGTAAATTGTTGACATTTAACAGAGTGATGACATTTCCTTTTTTGTAGTCACATATTCAGGAGAGTATATTTATACAAGTGAAAGGAAAATACCGAATCTTTAACAGGTCGTGTGTACTAATATTTTTGACTTTTAAAAGCCACAAGTTTTACGGCTCAGTCAATACTTAATCATGAACTTTTAAAATTTACAGGGGAGTGAAAATGAAGCAAGTGGTCTGATCTTCCGTGTTTCACTGCTGTTTTTTCACACTAAGGACTTTTCTTTCGTGATGAAGTCAGGATCTGATATCTCAGTCACATGGGTTTTGACTACAGGTTACCTAGGAACAGTAGAGCAATTCTAAACATAAGAAAGATGAACTTCGACCTTCTTTGTAGCAGATGGAACATTTTGTGAGCAACTGGTCATGTGTAAATGTTAACTTGTTTGCCTTTCTTAGTAACTAACAAATGAACAACATATGCCTTTATTTTTCATTTTGCAACAAGTACAGTTCTTTTTTTTGGGGGGGGGGCGTGTTTTGAAGAGTGTAGTCTTCAAGTACTGTGCATGAAATACTCTGTTCATTAGAACAGAGCAAAATCTGTCTGTGTTGCCTCTGTATCAACTGCACAGCATGTTTGGAAAATTAACATTAACAAACATTACTTATATCTGAGGTTGTCAACATTTAATTAAGAGGGCCCTCTCCATTTTAGGAAGACACTGTTTGCATATATGTAATAAAAGGTTTGAATTTAAATACTATACAATTAGTTTCCACAAAAAAATGACTTTTGCAGACCCCTACAATAGACAGTTTAAAGAAATAACTATTCTGTGTTTAAATTGTGCTCCTTAGTATTTTAAACAGATGGCAATGGCTTTCCTCTTGATTATAACTTTGAGGCATGCTTTACTAAATGGAATCAGCGGGGTTCATTAAGGTCCCATTTGATGTATCAGTATTATAAAAATACCATGTTAATTATCCTCAAACGTTGCAAGTTACCTCCATTTTCCTGCAATCAGAAGATGAGAGAAACCCTGTGAAGCAAATTAGTCCTAATTGAAAGAGGACTGATTAATATTTAAATAAGGCATTGTGTGAGGGATTCTGCCATGAGAAAAATAGGCTGAACATCTGAATTAATTGCATAGCAGGTTAAATTAAATTTCATATAATGGGTTGGAAGATGAGTTGGCACAGTGCTTTAGCAGGGAGCACAATGGCTGAAATACCAGTCTTTTCTTTCACTCTTGGCTGGATTCCACTGAGGTCCTTGTAGCCCTTACCTCTTTGTTGTCTTTCTTTCAATACAAACAAAGGTACTAACAGAAAATTGCAACCACATTTAAAAAAAATGTTAATCCTTTTTAGGAGACAGCACCTGTCTACATTTTCTCCATTTCTCTTCCACCTTGGCTGCAAAACTGGGAAACATTAGTATCTTTTTCCTTGCCAGGTTTAATGAGGATTGATGTCATAAAATGCTAATGGCTGGAATATAGTTAGAACTGTGCTATTAGTGGGTTATCACTGTCTGACATTTTCACTGCACAGGAGCATACATGTGGAGCCTGTTTAAAGTGATTGGGTTACTTAAGGGTCCCTGTTAGGGATATTTAATCCAACATAAATTACTTATGCACTTTGTTAGTGTTCAAAGGAAGAGTGTCACGTTGTACATGTTGGCAGTTTTCCAGTCAAGAGCTGTTAATTACTGTACAGATAGTGAATACATTTTGTGGCAATGGAAGCCAAAGGGGGAAAAAACCCCTATATCTGTATTCCATGTAACTAAAAATGAATAGATTGGAGTGCAGGGGAAAAAGTAGACTGAAGTCATTTTCACCCTTAGGAGTTACAATGCCATTTGTTTTCATTTTGAAAATAAAAACAAATGACAGTATGATTCCCTGAGGGGGAAGTACTTTAGCTATAAAGAATCCCTGCCAAAACCAAGCTATTATCTATTTGTATGCTGATAAGAAAAAAGCATGTTCTCCAAAGCTCTAATTCATCTACATCTCTGCAGAGTTCAAAGTTCACTAAGATACTCTTTGCTTATCATATTAAATGCATGTGATAACCAGGAAAATGGCTGATAACTATAGTACTCATTTCTTTTTGACATGCAGTTTAGTATAGTCAAATTACTTTATATTGCCACTCTTGTATTAACAAATACGGTTCTTGCCAAGGCTTGTGGCGTTTTAGTGGTGCAGAGGTCCAGTAAATAGCAAATATCTTTTGATATTACCATGTGGTTCAACTTTGGGAACTGGCCATAAGAAGTAACTTTGAAGAGTTAAATACATTTTTTATATGGAAGCTCATGGATCATGTAACTGTGCTAGGGGAAAAATGTATAGTTCTGTTAGCAAAGTTACTGTATGGTCTAGAAATAAAGAGCCTGTTATACCCTTGATCTCTACAAAATGGAAATAAGGTTTGAATATGGCCTAAAGTGATATCTTTATTTCATTTTATTATCTAACTGCAATGCTACTTAGGAAGTTGTCCATATGAAGTTCATAACGAAGATAACTCCATTTTCTGTCTATATTATTGAAATTGCTAAAGGCACAATATATGCATGATTGTAGTTATGTAAACACTCCATTTCTCAAATGCATCATTTATGAAGCTACAGGGGAAGAGTGGAATATCTTGCCTTTGCATAATAATCCATCCTACCAAACTTTTTTCGGAGCTAAACTCAAAAGTTTTCTTTTAAAGTGTTAACACTGTCATTGCAGTCATTATTCATTTGACTAAAATTCTCTTTCCTCCTTGGGCATCATCAGACTTTGAGTTTGTGATCTCTAAATATGTACTGAAATACCCAGCTGTCCTTGGCTCCCACCTTTTCCTGTTGAGAGCTGATCCTCAGCATGGAGAGGTAGATTTGGAGACTGAAGTGTGTTTTGTGTTTAAGAAAATGTTCAAAGCTACGTATTAGTTTTCATACAAGGACTCTAGATGGCTTGGTTTTGTGTTTGATGCAAATTGTTTTCATCATGAGTCTGAGATATATATAAATAAGAGCACGTGAATCATATATGCAGCTAGTTTGTGTAACCAATGGCTTTGCCTAATACCCTTTGCTCTGCCTCAACTCTTTTGTTAATTTGCAACACCAGCCCCTTGTAGTTAGTCTTCATATATACTGTAGATCTTCAGGTCAGGGACTTCCTTCAGTGTTTGCACCACACCTTGAATAACTGAATTGATTTGGCTTACTGGTAGTGGTTACTAGAGTAAAACCACTCAATAATATGTTTTGTGCAATGCTTACACCCATAGTCATGCAGAGATTTAAGTAACTAAATTTTCTGTTAAGAATGCCTGAATTGTCACCCAGCCAGTTTGCATCTTTAGCATCTGAAAATACCCACACAGGGAGATGCTCAGTTCTTGTACTGCTTGTAGCCATAAAAGCAGCTATTTCAGTGAAAAACTCAAATTCATCCTACTTGAGACTGTTCAGGGTTTACAATCTAGCTATATTTTATCCATTCATTCCTTTTTAGGCAGAATGTACACTTTCTGAGCAGAGGCCAGCGTCCAAGACTCCTTCCTGCCTAAGGGCTGTAACCATTAGGAAAGGGGAACCTAACTCTTTGCATTTCTGGTGATCATTCTGGGTGTCATATCCCATTTCCTTTTGTACATCACGACTTCTGCTTTGGAAAGCTCTACTGTAGGGTGTGATACAAAAAACTGGTATAGCCACACTATCAAATTACTCAGAAGGAAAAGTTGGATGCCTGTCCATGGGTAGGACTTCTGAGCTGTAGAGAGGACTTCAAGCGAGATAAATTTTGATTTAATCACTCAAAATGTTGTTTTTTCTGGATTTCATTCTTAGGTTCCTGACTTTTATCATTTATGGGACTGAACAGGCTAACTAAGGCTTTGGGGCTTCACTTTGGGACCTCTATACCTGTCTTTTTAATAAGGAAATTAGAACTATATAACAAAAAAGACTGCTTTTAATAAAAAGAAATAATCTCAATATTAATTTTTTAAATGCATCTATTCTAGGCTTTAATGTTCTCAAAGTCGTGCTTAGGAAATGTAACTGAGTATTGAAAAAGTCAATCTTTGTAAACAGTATTAAATAATCTAATGAAATAAATATGACAATGTTCAATATCTCTACTAATTAAAGAAATCATATGAATATGAATTACTGTTTCAAATCATTGATATGGATTATTTGCCTGGCTGTGAAAATTGAATGATGTTTCATATTTGTACCATTAGTTAATTTGATTATCAAAATATTTCCCCAAACAAAGAATTAGAACATTAGTATTGTTTCTTTAAATACAAAATTAATAGGCATTGTTATTATCTCAAAATCAAATACTTATTTTGCAGTGTTTATTGATATTTTTCTCAAATCAATGGTTACATAGAAGCAAATGATCTACTTTGGTTTTGTAACTCTTTCAAATGATATTCTACTTCAGGTGAAGATTTTTGGTATAGTGAAATACATTCATTGAATAGCAGTTTTTCACTAAAGTCTGTCTTGCCAACAAATGTTTTAATTTTTAATCCTGTGCCTAATAATTTTCAGTGTAAGGATATGTGTTAAGATGGGCTTCATATTTCAGTTTTGGTTTTCCAGGGCCTCTTTCTTCGGTGTATTTTCATGTGGCTCTCAGGGCTGTCTCTGGTAAGGAGGAAGTACTAGGCACAGTGGTAGCCAGGTCCCATTTGGACCTTGGATGTGAAGGAGCTGATTGAAGCTTAGGCAAGACTCAGCTGAACCTGAAAGGATGAATGGTCTTTCAAGTTTCTTTCCCTAGTCTACCATCCATGCAACAGGTACATAAATAAGGCAGAACCTGCAATACCTAGGAAAGCCTTTTCCTATATTTAGGCTATTTCTGTTCTTTCAAAATGTGATCGCAAAAACTGACTCCTCTTGGAGTTCAAATGACAAGACAGGAGATTTTTAATCATTGGTTCTATGTAACTGACTAGTATAGTAAGCTCTTATCTGCTGTCAAATACAGATGGTCATTAATGACTGTATGCTAATAAAGAAATACGGAATGGCATCTTAGTAGGTTTTTTCCCTATTACAAAAATTGCGCTTGACTTAATCCGGGAAAAAAGTGAAACGTTGAGCAGAGGGACTGCTGATTGTTGGAACTACATGTGAATAATCAGATAAGGTATTCTGCTTTATGAAACTAAAGAAACTCTGGGTGTGTTCAGAGATGAAGCACTAGACATCTGTACAATAAGGTATTAACAGAAAATAGACACCTGAAGTCTCTCATTGTTAGGCATGAACTGAGTAGGCATTTTCACATTTGGATCTCTGTTCTGAAATCTGTGCAAATCCCATTTTAGAGACTTGTTGTCATGAGGTTCCAGCTCTCAGAGCAGTTTTTCTCAGATTTTTTTAAGCAGCAGGGTGGAGACCTAGCATGGAAGGTCTTCAAGGAAAGACCATATGGTATCAAAGATGAGGGTGAGGGTCTACATGTGTGTTTCAGTAATTAAATTTCAGAAATTAATAAATTAGCACGTCTCAAACAGCATGTTTAGGAAGAACTGGAGTTTTTACCAGGAGCAGGTGGACTGAATTTGTGTTGAACTAAGCAATGCTTTTTAAATTACCTCAAAATTTAGAGTGGTGTTTCAAGCTTAAATAAAGCTAAAACTCAAAGCAAAGGTTTTACATTGGACTTAAACGAACTGCATGATCCCTGACATGTATTTCCTGCCAACAAAATAAACCCATGGTGTGTTGCCGTAAGTTTAAACCAGGGTTGTGTAGCATAGTCCTTAACCATGATCAAGCTATTTATCCTGAAATCTCATTTCTCACTATCTTTTTCCTGACATATAGAATTGCAAGGAAAGCACAGTTGACAATTAAATCATTAAAATATTATCTAGAGTTGATTTAAGGATAACATGTCATTTGGACAATGCAATGTAAATACCTCATATTTCAAGAATACATATGGGAAACATTTTTTGCTAAGCACACTTGAATCTCCTGATGCCATTCTAATTTTTTCATGGATGATAACACATTATATAATAAAAAAAGTTTTGATATCTGCATTTTTAATCCCAGGAAACATGAAATCAGCTAAATATGTATGTTACACCAGTCTTGAAGAGTATTTACACTGTTGTGATTAGTGTATTTTAGAAGTGTTACTATGCAGTTTAAAATAAATTAACAATCTGCTCAAAATCTTTTGGTGTGTAGATCAGATGCTCCAATCTGTCATTCATATTGTATATATACACATACATATACACATTTATTTACATACAGGCTTACATACCTTCAGCAACTTTTTTCTTTCAGAATTTGAGCTGTAATTTGTCAAACAATATTTCTATGGGGTTTTTTATTCCAAAGTATCTTTTTATAGCATTTTAATACTAGCACTTTCTTTTCAAACTTCAGCTTTGAAGGCACTTCCACCAAATGTGTGAATCTCTCTATCTGCAGGATGTCCATGTTTGTTTCTGAGAGGCTCCAAATTGGTAGCAATCAGCTTGAAAGTGTGTAGTAGCTGTCAAATCTCAGAACAGGCTGCAGATGATCTTATGACTGATTTAGCGCGTACTGGGAGCCACAGTAATACAAAATAATTGGCTGTTTTCCCCTTCCGTGTTTGATGGCTAGGAACCTGATCCTCAAAGACGGTTGTCTCAGCTGGGAGAATCTGTAAATACTTCCAAACTCCCAGAGCTGCATGTGTGCTGAGGCTGGTCCCAGGACCATCTCAGAGCAAGTCTGGGGAGCTCACCCTTTCTCTTGCAAGCTGAGGTCACACAGGAAGGAGTCAGTGCACACTCTGGCCAAGTCTCTGGTCTGAAGAGTTTGGTAATCAAAACCACAGTCTACACTGGGGGGAATTTCTGGGTGGCAGTTGCTGATTCTTGACCTGACCTAGCTTACCCTAAAATCACTGTGGGCTGCACGAAGTCTCTGGGATTAAGATTCAGCCCTGGACTCTGCCACGCAACCATCGCTGTTTTCCCCATCCTGGTTCAGCAAGTGAGGGAGTGAAAGGGTAGGCACAGGGAGCACTGGGCTGGCCCAGAGAAGACCCATGGGTGCCCAGATGGCAGGAAGGCAGGTTCAGGCATGTTGCTGCTTGCTGTTTGAAGGAAGACTATCTGAGCTGGAATCTGTCATCTTAGAGAACTCCAGCTAGGCTGTACGGCATGTGGCAGCCCTCCAGCCTAATTCTGGAGTAGCTCTGCTAAAATCAGTGGAGTTACAGGTTGAGGTTCAGGCTTCACCTACACCTTCCATAATGAGTGGCTTGTGTTTTCATTGTATTTGCTCTGTCAAACACCCTGTTAAATGAGAAGTGAAACTATACAGATCATAGACAAGACAATAATGGTCTTTGCACTAACTTTTGCCTGCTGTGTTAGTCTTGGGTGATGGCTTATGAACTTCAATAGTTTTTTGAGGGGTTTTACCACAAGAAGAGTTATGTGTAAAAGGACATCATACAGTTCTTCTGCAAAGATGTTGCTAATGAAGGTGTGTTAGAATAGCCCAGGTTTTCACTCGATCAAAAATTATCCATTATAAGTCCCAGTCTCCACTGGGACAAAGTCATCTTTTATAGCAATTTATTTTAGCTGGTGATGCTTCTGAGGCTCTTCTATCTTAAGAGGCCTATCATTTGGATGTGTGGGTGATGGCCTAAATGAAACTTAGTAAACTGTGTACAGTTGTGTGATTTCAGAACACGCTGTTCTAGGCCTACATCCTGCAAAGAGCAGGGCATCTGATGGGAAGTAGGAAAGGGTAGAAATGGCCAAGGACCAAACAGACCACCCTTGCTGGTGCTTCCAGAGATGGACGGTGCAGCCTACAGAGTAGGTAGTTGTGTCTGGAGAGGGAGTGTGGTACTGGAATCAGGCGTGGGTTCATTCCATGCTTCTGTGGAGCATTCGCCACCACTTTAAAATCCTGTTCCCTGGCAGATGGTTGTCGCCCATCAGGTTTGAACAGAACCTCCTCAACTAGAGTAAGCTAAGCCTGGAATAACATGTAAATATTTGCCTTGTTGTTAGTGCGTATCTGGAGACTGGACTGTGTTCCATATAGAAACAAATCCCTAATTTTTGATGAAGGAGAAGAGCAGAAATTCTGCTACCCCTATGCAGCACAGAGAAATGTCTAAAACATTCAGCAAAGCATTTTCTTTGTTAAATCAAAGTGCACAATGTTGACCCTTTGTAAGAATAGTTATGCATTTTTAATAGGAGTATTGTGAGCAGTTGAGAAGCTGCATAATGAATTTCAAGCATTTCACTATGTGTTTGTTCTGGTTTGTGCCCTCACAGTCAAAAGAGACGAATAATACACCTTAAAAAATAATGTTAGTAAGTAGTAAGAAACTTCAGAATGCATGAAGTCACCAGCTTTAGAGCAAATACATACTATATTCTAATTTTAGCAAGTAATATTAGCATTTAACTTCTGCAAAAGGGCTCTGAATGTACCATAGAATTTTATAGCGAAAACTCATTCCAATCACTAACATAAATCACTAACAATCACAGAGAACATTAAGACTTGCAATATCACCATAAATAAACACAAGTTAATTTTAAGATGTCATGTAGCTAGGTTAAATATAATGTTCATTTCTCATTCAGTATTTTCTTATCATCTCCAAATAAGTAACATATACTAATTTTTCTTCGGCATTTCACAATAAATAGGAAAACCACCTCTCCCTTTCCCTAGCCAAGGTGTAGTGTGACTCGATTACCTCATTTCTTCCCTACAGGGAAGGGCAGTTTATGCCCTGCAGAAGCAAAGTTGGATATATACATTCCTTGGAATGCTGCTGTGCAGCCAGAGCAGGGTAAAGGAGCTGCAGTACAAATGACAACCTGCCTGGCAGGTACATCAGGACAAGAGAAGTGGTTATGGCTGTGGTAACTCACAGGAAACAGTAATTCCTGGAACAGGAGGATATGAGCCTCTAGAACACTAGGCCCTCTCATAATGATCTTAAACCCCCCTCTTTTTTAGTGTAAAGTAATGGTTCTTAATCTCTAGACAACAGTAAGTGTTATTGAAACTTGCAATATGTAGAGGGAGTTGAAATTATTTTGAAAAGTAAAGTACTTTCATTATTTAAAAAAAACCTCCACAAAAGTCTAAATGGTTAAAAATGTTAGGGCAAGCTGGGCTGGAATTTGAAACTGGCATTTGGCATAGATAGACACCTCCTTGAGGAGCTCCAACTTTGCTCACTGTGCAGAGAAACAATTAAAAAATATCTCTGGGATGTTCGTTATCTCAGCCTGATAGAATTAGGAGAGCATAATGAAGCCCTTTCCATTTCTAACTTATGTCACAATGAAAATTTCTTTATTCCCACTATGACAAGAATGTGACTTCCTTTCCCCCTGGGAAAAGTAAAGGGAATGGCAACTGTCCTGAAAATCTTTCTTGGTCAGCTTTTACGTGTGAGATTGTTAGTATTTCCTTCCAGTTGGAGAGAAAAGAAGGGAATGGGTAGCACTTTGCATGAAACTTGGAAGTTGTAAATCAAAGATTGTCTTGTTTCTGAAGTGTTTTTACAATTGCATTATGCTGTGTGAAGCATTTGATGTAAATTAGCCTTAACCCCACAACAGTAATTACTCTCCCTGTCTTGTTGGGAGATGCTTCTCTCATAATGCCATCCAGGAATCTGAGTTCTGTAAACTGGGTGTTGCTTTCAATAGCTTTCAGTAGCTACCCACAGTGGGCAGCGAGGTTAGAAACGAAACTTACCTTTATCCCATCCATTTTAGTAAAACCTTCATTTTATGGATTTCCTGGTGTGGGTGACGAAGGCTCATGAGAGGTTAATATCAATACATTGTTGAGGTTGTTTGATTGTGAAAATCACAAAGCTAATTTTAGCACGCATAGGAGGAGACAGGAAAGGGGAAATAACTAGTTCATTTTAGGGTTGCATAGTATCTTGCTTTTCCTGGAAGAAAGGAAGGATGAGGAAGGTGGCTTCCTGTTCTTTACACCAAAAGCTCAGTGTGTATTTTGTAGCACGTAGCAAGCAGCTTGTACAAAGCTTCTACGCCCCCTCCATGTTCAGGTTAAAGGGAGGAGCAAGAAGAGACTGAGAACTTGGCTCTGTCTCTCAGAGAAGTGGTTGCTGTCTGTACCCAGAACAGTTACGTCTTACTGGGGCTACAGGAATCACAGGAACACAGAATCACAGAACAGTTTGGTTTGGAAGGAACCTTTAAAGAGGATCTACTCCAACCCCCCTGCCGTGGGCACAGGCATCTTTCACCAGACCAGGTTGCTCACAGCCCAATCCAACCTGGCCTTGAACGCTACCAGGGATGGGGCATCCACAGCTTCCCTGGGCAACCTGTTCCAGTTTCTCATCACTTGCATTGTAAAAAATTTCTTCCTTGTATCCAGTCTAAATTTACTCTCCGTTTAAAAGCAGCGCCCCTTGTCTTGTTACTACAGGCCCTGGTAAAAAGCCTTTCTCCACCTTTTTTATAAGCCTCCTTTATATATTGAAAGGTCCCAAAAAAGGCCTCCCCAGGGCCTTCTCTTCTCCAGGCTGAACAACCCCAATTTTCTCAGCCCGTCCCAGGAGCAGAGGGCCACATTCTGCTTTCCAGTCTGCGTCATGGAAGCACAGTGGCATGGTGCTCCTTGCTTTGTCTTGTGACAAAGTCCCCCTGTGCCATTAAGTTTTGTAGTCAAGGCCAAATACATTTTAAAGAAAATGCCAAAGAGAATGTTGCTGCAGGATTGCCAAGTTGGACATATTGTTCTGCCTACTGCAGCTACGCAGATCATCTGATCTGTTGCTTTTGTTGTGATGTCTGAATATATCTATGTGTTTTCATCTGATTAAATCTTGCAAACTATATTCATGTGTACTGGATATAATACAGGCAAAATACAGACTACTTAAATGGTGAGATTCTTCTGATTTTAAGTTAGTACTCTTCAAGTAGATTTACATCAACTTTGCAATGTTACACAGATTTACTATAAAGTGACAATTATACATGCAGATAAATGAAAAAAAAACATTTGCTTGTCAGGAATGTGAGTTTTGATTTTAATTTTGTCCCACACATTCCTAAGATTTAATACTACAAAAGAAATTTTGACTGGTTTTTGGTCAGTAATCATTTTTGTGTCGTCTTATACTTTTGACAGGGGTTTGTATGCACTAAGTAAAAGGTAGGATGAATGGCCTATTTCTGTCTGTTTTCATTACTGTGCTCTTTCTGTGCGCTCCATCTTATTCTCCGTATATGCCTACTGGGACATTAAAGATTCCGTAATTATTTCAATAAGATCAGGGTTATAGATTTTTTGTTCCACTTAGTTGTTTGCTAATAAACCTGCCTCTGTGCTGAAGGCTAACAAATTTCTTATTTAATACTTTACTTTTTTTTACATGATATATTAGAGAACATTTTAAAAGGTCAAGATTGTGCAACTTGCTGTTTTCCCTTGCTGTTGAAACAGTCTCAAGGTAGCTCCTTAACTGAAAACTCCATAGTCATCATCATCCTTTTGAAAACATAAATATTAAAGCTGTTTTGTTTCCTATTTCAGAATTTGAAGGAAATTGGAACAGTTTGAGATATTGCAGTGTTTAAAGTCTAGAATGGTTTTAGCTCTAGTAGGGAGTATATTTGTGGTCTCACAAATAAGAATATGCTAAAGGCGCAACATAAATTGGATAAACTGGAGCAGTGCGATAATATGTTCTTCACATATCTGCACAGCGTTTTCCCTAATACCAAGTTTTTTGGCAACTGTGGTTTAATCCAACATTTTTAAAGCACTTTCACCACACTGTTTCAGCCCAGGGTAGGATGGAGGACTATGCAGGATAGATACAGTACATCCTGCCCCCTAACAAGTCAGACCAATGCCCAAAGCTGGGACTTAGCTCAACAGCACTCCCATTTTCAAAGCACTTTTCAACATAAGGTCCCTGGTGCCTAAAATTATACTTATGCTCGCATCCAGAAGTGCTGAGTAAATCATTGTCTTTCTCAGGCCTAACTACTGTGAAATTGTTCTCAGAAGAGACCGCCTTTTCCTGATGTCACTTGTACGTTGAAGAGGGATCCCAGGTACCCAGTCCAGCTCTGGATTGTGCAAAGGCATTGATTTTCATGTTTTTTTCTGTAGTTGTGCAGTGCTTGTCTTAGGAGGCAATTGACAGTTACTCAGGCCATTCAAGACTGATTTATTATTTATTTATTGCCTGAATGAAGCAAAACAATTAACATTAGATCCATCAGTTGTGCAGGGCTGAACCCTTTGTTTCTCAAGCTTGCTAACTGGACATTTTCTCTGACTTTTGCTTGCTCACAGTGACAGCGTGGCAATTACCTTCTTAAAAGACTGTTTTATCTTATGTACCTTTGTAGAAGGCTGTTCCCAGTATTGGCCTTATAATTGTCCTGCATGTATTTTTGCTTAACGTTTTAATGAACAGAGGACCCTGTGAACTGGCCTTGTCAAACCTTTTGGAGATTCGTGGTGAGTTTAGCATGCATCGTATGCTTTATAGCGTAAGCTGCTATTAGCTCTACTCAACAGCTGAAGCAATTTAGCCAACTGCTCTACAGATAAATTGCATCTTTGCACTCTGGTCTTTCCTGAGACCAGATGGAGTTCTGGGACTTGACCTCAAAAGGAATTTTTTTACTACTTCTTGAGGCCAAATTCCACATACCCTCGATCTTCAAATTATTAGGTGTCCAGTGCTAGCAGACTTCAGGAAATGTTAAGTTTCTTTTGAGGATTCAAAACACTGAATGTTTCTATAACACTTAAGATGTTTCCCATCAAAAACTATGCAACTCTAGTTAGCACTCATCCGCACGGAGCTGGAGTACTTCTGGGAAGGATGAAGATAAACTGGACCTAATGCAGAAAAAAGGCAACAGGAATGAAAGATCTAGGATATTATCTCATGAGGATGAGTGATAATAACTGCTCTCAGCTTGTAAAAGGCCTAGAGATGAAATGCTGGAACAGGATACATAGAAATATTGTGGTAACTCCCTCATTGGAGGGCTTTTTCTTTAAGAATAGGTTTGGTGGTAATTGATTGGGAGCTGTCTACATGTACTTAGCTCTGCATCAGTGAAAGATGTTGGAGATCACTGGAGACCTATATTGCTATTACTTACCAGCAAACAGCGAAAGGACTGGAGTATTATGAGCAGTGATATATTTATCTCCTCTATGATAATACATGTGTTTAAATCAGGCACTTAAAAGACTCACTGATTTTCCTCCCTACGCACCCTCAACAGGGGAAAGGCAGATGTTAGAGCTTTTTAGGATGCCCCACTGCTAGACAATAGCAGAGCTTTTATGAGCAGTCTCCAAGGATGCAAATTGCAACTTCTAACACTTGGCTTCCCAGCCCTGGCTAAGGTTTTGTCTACCTGACAAAACTCCTGTCGTTTTGTATTTGTTACACTCAGCAGTACAGGTGAGCTGCTACGTGTTATCCTGGATAATAGATCAGCTTTTGTTGGTAACTTTAATAAAAATCTTTGGCTTAGACATAGTTTTTTAGAATTATAAGGTGCTGTTCTTATGCACAGACTGAACTCACGTGGACATGGAAGCCCAGAAATCAATCACACTGAGAAACTTCTGTATCAGAACTGTTTTGTTCATACAGTCTTAAAGACTGTATTTATGGAAAATTCTTCATGTTCTTATGTAAGTTGCTTCCGTGTGATATTATTCTCAATCAAGTATGTGTGCATTCTGTTTGGCATGAATTACTTGTTCCAAATTTACAGCATTGCTCTTTCTGTGTTTGTTTATTGATAAAGAGCTCCTCAGTAGCACAGATTTCTTTCCTTGATTTGGTATTTGCACTTTGTGTTGAAAGCATCTCATAACCTTATTTTCAGTAAATCATTGAAAATGGGACTTAGGTATTCTAACACTGAGGCATTTCTTTGGCTCCTGGTTGTTTCTTAATGCTTCAGGATATTATTTGAAGTGTAGATATGTCAGAAGTGGACATGATATTCCGATACTGGTCTTACTGGTGGCTTGTTGCAGAGCTGCTAGCATTCCTTACTCCCTCACTTACAGTAGAGTATTTCTTTGCTCTTTCCTACATGGTTCTTACCTACATTACTCCGGCGGTTCATGTGCAAGTGACTTTACATCATGATTGTTTTCCCCCATGCCATCATTCATTTATAAAAGCGATATATGCAAAACTGTGTTCAAACGCAGTTCAAATGAGTACACTTCCCAGATGCTTTTCTGTAGATCATCTTCCCCATTTGCTATTTACGACTTCATCAGCTCTTCACATTTCCTCCAAATTTTACTGGGTGAGTGATAGAGATACTGCATAGCATCGAGTTGAGAATGTCATGCCTCGAAGCATTTCTCTGAATGATATTTCCCCATCTGCAATTTTTTTTAGTGACCTGTCAGTTAGTAGGAATTTGCTGTGTAGTATGGGTTATATTGAGTTTGCACACTACTTAAAAAAATGTGGACTGAAATCTAAAGGATAAGAGAAATATAACTATATTATGTCAATTCAGTCTTTGCTGACTGTGATGATCTGTGATGTCATGAAAAAATAAGATTTTGGGGGAAGACCTTTTTTCTATAAAATCAAATTCGATGCCATTAGTTCACTTGCCCTTTTAGTGTTTATAGTTGCATCTTTTAACAGGCTTTGATGATTTCAGATCTAGGCTAAGGTGAGTCTTGTCTGATCTTATCCTAGTTATGCTTCTGAAATATTGATATATTATGGTTTTTGTCCCCAATCCACTGGAACTTCTCCAGTGTTTCAAAACGTAGTTAAAAAATAAGGCAGGGAAGGGCTCCAAGATCTCCCGAGCCAATCCTTTCTGAGCCCTTGGGTATAAATTCTCTGATCCAGTGAATTTAATGTGTTTTACTTCACTTTGCTTTAGCTGTTTAGTAGCCTACATGGTTACAAAGGAAATCACAAGTGTTTGGTTGTCACAGCAAATGATGAGTATATCACATTCTGAAATATGTATTAGATTCACTTATCTTCTGTATCACAACTGATAATCTCATTATAGACTTTTGGGACCAAAGCTGTGCAATTGCCCAGATTTCATTGGTTCATGACTCTATTTAACCATACCAGAAATGATTTTTTTTCTTCAGACTGCTGGCCTCCTTAATCAATGGTCTGCATTTCTAAACTGCTGATTTGCATTTACTTCTGTAAGCTTCCTCATTTTCACTGTTGCCATATATGAAAGAAAAAAATTGCTCCAACTACTTTTCTTCTCAGCTCTGATTGGTTTTCACAAAAAATCTTTCTTTCATGACTGAAGGACTGTGTGGTTTTTATAGTCTGATTTTCAGTATTCTTTTGCATTAAAGTATCTTCTTTGAGTGTGTCTTTAAAATTATTTGGGAACATTGACTTTCTACAGAGAAAAAAATATATGTCATACTTCTTGCACATTGTAATTGATATTCATTTGTGAATGTTCTAACATAGGCAATCGCCAGTTTTAGGCAATGATCAAGTTATTTTTATCTATCACACTGACAGCTAGTACAGGATGACTTTAAGTTGCTGGGTTTACTTTTTATGTTGGGAATAGATCCGTAATTTTTAGACATCTCAAAAATGATTTATCAGTAGCATCAGAGGTCTACTAGCTTATGTCTTCAGAAACCTGTGTGATTTTCTACATAGTTACATGTACTTCTAAGCAATTTTTAGTGGCCTGCTCCTTCTATTTTCTCATCTGTATTAGCAGTTACAAAAGACCTGATACTGTTGTCAATCAGATACAAATGTCCTGAATTATCCTGTAAATCTTAAGTATGTAAATGATACCTTTAATGTGGAGCCCCACAGTCTTGCTCCTCCTGGCTGTCTTTCCTATTTACGTTTTACTGGTAAGTTTCAGTCATGTGAATTGTCATGCCAGGTTTCAGTCCTATGAAATCATGTCAAATTTTCTTTCACCAACACGTAACAGTAGTTTTTAATTTCTCTTTGTTGCTCACAGAATAATTTATAGAGCTCCTTAGTTTTGTTTGTTGTTTACAATGATTTTACTTTAGGTCTACACTTTATGGCTATGTATTTAGTCGTCCTTTAGCATTGCTTTTAGATGCTACGTTGAAGCTCTTCAGTGTCTTGTTCTGAAGTGCAAGCAGAATTACTTAGAAAAATCAGAACTGTAGAAGTTCAATCATGAGAACAAAACAGTATTCTACAGGGTTTTTTTTTTTTTGGTTTAACTTGTGGTTGTTATGTAATGAAGAATATATACAGACTCTCTCTCTCTTCTCTTTGCTTAAAACAGATCAAGGTAAACAGTTGAAGCAGAAAGAAACCAACTGTTTTTCCATTCACCTTATTATTGAGCTGTGGTTAAAAGAACTTCCTTTTTGGTACTATCAAAAGATCTCAACTATAACTTCAGTTGAACATGGATAAGAAATAGACTCTTTCAGGGATGGGAAAATACATAGAGACACTTGCCTTTGCCTAATGAAGGTTAAACAGTGTGATGTTAATTGTGATTTGATACTTTTTCTAAATTATACTTTGTAGTATGCACGGCAGAAAACAGAAATTTTTATTTTTGTTCCTCAGATTGTGATTTAATGTTGAAATTTTGATCCTACAAAATACTTTAATCACTGGTTATCACAGTTTGCAATTTTAGCGATGGTAGTATAAAAGAGAAATATGAAAGGAACTGAAAACAGGGAGGATTTTAGAAACATGAAGTGTGAAGCCCTGCCCTGTTTTAGTTGAGAGCAAAACTTCTGCTGACTTCAGAGGGCAAAATTTCACACAGAGATTGTAACCAAATAAGAAAGCACAGCCAGCAGAGTATTTCTGGGTGATTGCTGCATGCCTCAGGAAGTATTACAAGGCATGAAACTAAAGGATGCATGAATTTAAGCACCCAAGAAGTGTAATAATCTCCCGGGGGTAAGAGGAGGGGAGGCTGACTTCTGTTGAAAACTTGGGTTTTTTTCCCCCTAAAATAAACATCTATTTGCTGACAAATGTGGAGAAGGAAAGCACATCACATAAAACACAGTTTTTCACTGGTGCTTGGAATTCCTGAGTTATTCTAGAATGCAGGAGGCACTGGATAAAGTAAATAAAGAGGTGGGACAGTGGGACCTGGGCCCCAAGTCCTCTCCATCTAGGTGCAGAGTCACCCTTTTTCTGCGCAGTCCATCTTTGGCCCTATTCACCCTGGGGATTTTTTTTCTTTTTTTTTCTGTACACAGCTTAAGCAGGGAGGGAGGAAAGTCCCTTGTCCTTTCTTCCCGCTTCCTCCATCCCCAGGAGCAGAGTAACCATTTCAGAGGTCAGGTGGAAATTATTTCTTGCTGTCCATTTTGCCTAATTCCACACACTTACTCCGAGAGTGAGATTAGGAGCTGAGGTGTCCTGATTCCGTTCTTTCTCGGTGGAGAAAGATGTACATTTGTAGAAGAGCTGGGGTGGAGCCAGTGGTGCAAGGGGGGGCCAGGTAGCTAACGTTCGTTGTGACAAAAATAGGCCTAAACCACCCACTTTCAATCTGACTGCTGAAGTTCATTTGTGTAGATAGCTGCCAGTATCAACAGGCATTGGTTTGTGAGGCGAGCATGTGGTTAATCTGAGTTGGTGCATCCAAATGTAGTCATGGTTGTGTAATTTTCTTGTCAGGTTCGAGTGTTACATTTGGAGAACATCTTCTGCAACCACTCCATCATAAGGTTTTAAAAGCCATGTTCTGCATTATACTTTAAAATGTGCATAATCCTTTCATTATTGAGGAAAAAATGCCACATCGGTTCAGAAATAGAGGAAAGCAGATACTTAATTTTGAGATGTGCTTGATTTATCGTTATTCAAGAAAGCCTTACATAAGATACATAATGTGCAGTATTTAATATCCATAAGTGCTTTCTTGAATAGAGGTGGTTTAAGCACTGGCTTAACAATAAGCACCTGCTTACACACTTAGAAGTGTTTCATACATATATACTTAATTTTTATTCTATGAGCAGCCCTGGGGAGGGCATAAAACTGTTTACAGATCATGCATAAGGGATTTTAGGTTTAGGGTTTAATTTGAAAAATATAAATGCAAGCCCAAATTAAATTAAAGTACCGCAGTCACATCATCCTAAGTGATTTGTATGTCTTCACTACTAAGAATGCATCTGAAGCTGTAATTACAGTATCTTACATAAGCATTTATCAACAATGATGCTAGTGTGTTCATTTGCCACTTGGTGGCCTTTGGTCAAAAAAATGTTGCAAAGAAAATATGATTAAAATAATGTCCAATACATAACTTTTAACATATTCTCTACTGAAGTGGGTTGGTGTGGTGGTTTGGTTTTTTTTATTTGTTTTAGGTTTTAGAATTGAAGGAAAACAGCTTTCCTGTTCAGCAAAGAGCAGCCCAAGACCAGCATGTTTGATTGTTACAGTTACCATACATCAACTAAAACTACATATAGAACTGCCTCTTTATTTTCATACCGATTTGCTCTGATTTCTGCTTTGCCCCTCAAAAGTAGTAATTTTTGGACATTACCACTGACAAATCTCAAAATATGTTTGCCTGGATTATTTGAGTACAGTGGTTGAGCACAAGTTGAGTATTTGAGCACAAGTCCCAGGATGAAGTGACACAAATTTGTCAACAATTTCCACAAAACCCAGCACAGTTACTTTATGTGTATGGAAGTAATTAATTAGTAGGTCATCAGAATGAAATGGTTCAGAAAAGACTATTGTAATTTTTGAAAAAAGCTGTCATCAAGCTGAGAAATAGCAATGCTCAGCTGTAATCAGCATTTTCAGTATAGTCTTTAGTAGGAGCGTTGAGAGTGCGGGGGCTGGTTTGAAGTTAAATGACTAAACCCTTTATCCTCACCCTAGTTTTGGTCATGTTTTTGTGTTCTGGTAATTTTCTTGTCTAAAGTCACATATTTGCTGCTCAGGTTAGGTTTTCAAATGATTTCATTTTAGACGTCTCCCCAGTTTTCGTATGTCTGCAGATTTTCTACAATGCATTTTTCTAATGTCTGGTTTTATTTAAGAGTTAGTTGGCTATTTGCTTCATTAGTACAGGGCAAGTGAAAGCAGTAGGTAAAGAGCTGCCTTTTTACGTCTGTGCCTTTCGTTGTCATTTTTTTCTTTAAAGTAATACATTTACATTTTATAATCATAAATATGAAATTGAAGATGAAATCAGTTCTCGAAAGATTAATTCAGCCCTGCTCACAGCTGCGAAGACTGTGGAAATAAATATCATTTTGCAGTAACGTGTTCCTGACAAAGGGCATAACAAAAGACTGATTTCTATTCAGAGATAGTGGGTATATTTATTTTGCATGTTGGGGGGAGGGGCTGTGGTCGGCTTCTTGCGACCCTGACCTAGTTTTGTAGCTGCTTATTATTCAGCTATATGTTTGAGAAATCTCTGTAATTTAATTTGGCAACCTCTTCTGCATGTCTGCACCTAGCAGTAGGTGCTCTTAATATTAGTCGTGTCCCATGCTGAATCATATTTATTTAGAAAAAGGAAAATCCTAATGCACTTACAACTCAGAAAGAAACTGTTAATTGTTAGCAGAGAACTGCCTGATTACAGACTGGATGTCTCATCCAGGGCCTTGCCATAATTAGTAACCACTGTTGACATTTAGATTTAAATTGAATTTTCTTCTAATTAAACCCAGAGGGGGTTGATCCTCTCAGATGTACAGGTTAATAAAATTAGTCAGAAACTGTTAAACAGTAAACTGAATTCTCCAAGAGAGCTTTCCCAGTGTATTGTTAGGAATTCTGTAATTAATATTCAAAGGATTCATTAGATTTGGAGTTGTCCTTTTTTGTTTTGGGTTGCATCTGGGTTTGTTGCAGTTATTTCTTTAATTAGGTCTGTTTGCTTTTGATATCTACAGTAATACTAATTTCCATCATGTTTGTGCATGTGTAATTATAAGTGCTGTAGCACCATTCATCCATACCGTGCAACTGTGATATGTAATAACAAGCTGCTTTTTTTTTCTGGGCACATTTAGTGAATAGCAATCCTAAAAACTAAAAGCAAGTGTGAAATTAATTTTAGGACTATAGCCTAGACTAACTGATGTCTATTTGTCATTGTCATACAAATGTTAAAGCTGCCACAGGGTCATTTACTTCTTTATTCACCATTGTTTTTTGCTGATCCTTTCCAGGCTTTTTGTTTAAATAGGATTATTTTTCTGATGAAATCTAGATGTTTGTATTTTTCCTATTGCTTTTTCAAGTACCATCAATTGGATTGAGATCTTAGCCTACATGAAATTAATCTGTGGTTTTGCTTTCTTGTCCTGCTCAAAGATTAAGAAGTTAAAGAGTATGAAGACTATTAAGTATGTATGCCAGGAAATAGTGAGACTGTCAGTGATGTGAGAAAAAGCAGAGTCAGAGGTGTTATAATGAGGTATTTGAACATTAAACTTTGAGAATATCAGAATTTTTGCAAAACTGCTTTGTGGGAGTAAGGTTTCTCTAACAAAGATCTCATCGCTGAACTCACTTGCGGTTTACATAGCTTATATACAGAGGAAATCCAGTAAAAAATTGCTGGGCACTGAGAACAATTTAGTACCAGTACTAAAACCTTACTATCAGTTTTACAAACAAAAGTGAAGAATGTATTTTACCATTTAATGAGCCTCAGAAAAGTTATGGGTTTGGTTTAAATCAATTTCTGGGCCACTATAACTTAAAATAGAGGTTTTAGAGAAACACAAAATGATAAATGAAAATGTATAAGAAATGCTTTCCTGAAAGATATCTTGAAATTCATAAAAGTTGTTCAATACTATTGAATTGAATTTACTCCCAAAAGGAATATAATTTCTGTCCCTTTCTCCTTAATCATGTAAGCCAAACAAACAAACAAAAATCTAGATAACTTCATTTTTCTTGCTTAGTCTGACTAAATAAATTGGATTAGGTAAGGAATGCTTCTCACTCAGAACTGGCTTCAGATGGTACGAAACCACTAAAAATGTATGGAACAATTCACTGCACTGGTGTACAGCAGCAGGTAAATTCCTCTCTCCTGCAGGTTTGTTGTGCGGAAGTCACTGAAATTGTCTGGTCCAGAACTGCAGATTTTAATCCGTTTAGAAGTGTTGTTGATCTAAATGAAGCTTTAATAGGAACAGTTTGTGTGGATAACAGCTTCTGGATTCAGGTGCGGTTCTCAAGGAAACATCCAGCTGAAAAAATTAGAGTAAGAAGAATAAAACGGAAAACAAACCTCTTTAGCCCATAGTCCAATCAGTCTTTACACCGAAAAGAGACTTAATATTGCTATTGATTTTTCACGAAAGGTGTCTGCTCTGGTGATGGGCAGCAGTTCAGCTGAGATCGATAGGTAATTAAACCCTATATGAGAACGCAGTCTTAAACTGAATTAAACTAAACTTTTGCAGCGGCCAATCATATTATCATGAAAATATACCCCAAAGTCTCAAAAATTATCTATAATCACCTCCAAGCAGCCATAAACTCGGTCCTAAGTTTGACAATGTAGTAGCCTTATTACATGGAAACTGAACTTCCGTGCATGGATGAGAACATGCCGACCATGGTCCTTTTATGAGACCCTGAGTGTCATTGATAGTCCCTAGTAAGTGTCCTTAGACTTTCCTTCAGAATCAAGTGCAATCTTAGCCACTGGTGGCACATATGAAACTGAAATTTGTTTCTTGTGTAATTTTTAGGCAATGAATTAGGAATAACAGGTTTTCAACGTCTTGACAGCTAAGCAGAGCTGTTAATGCAAGCGAAAGCAGATGTGTGATCACCGGGCTTTTAATAAACTATGTGCGTCTCATTGGCGCCAGCAGGACATCAATAGGGAAAGGAAAGAAAACAGCAGTCGCCAAAGAAGCCAACAGCGTGCCCATCGAGTTTGGCGTGAAATACTTCAGGTATCGTCAGGAAATGTAAAACCGTCCACGTTTCCTAGTTTACAGACCGTTTCGGCAAAACGCGGAATTAGTAAAGAGCATCGCCGGCTTGCAATGCACTAAGGGCTTCTGCCAGTTGAGTAAGGAAGGTCGTTGCCCAGAGAGATGGGCTAGCCTGGAACAGGCGTCCAATTTGGGGGGCGACGACCTGGCCTAGCACGGGGCAGGGTGGCCCATTTGGCCCCAGCTCAACGACTGGGAAGGCAAGGGTGGGTTAACTGGGCTGGGTTGTGAAAAGCCTAGATCTGCGCTCACACAGTCACAGCAAATTGCAGATTTCAAGGAGAGAAATATTCTGTTTGCACGGCCATATGTGATTGCGTGAGGAAATGTGGTGAGACGATGCCAAGGCTTTCTGGAGAAAAATGGGCTAGAAATCGCTAAAGAGAAATAGCTGCTTTTCTTTCATGAATCTTTCACTGGAAACCGTCCTTTCTTACTGCTGCCTGTAGATGTAGATTTTTGAACCTGTTGCAGCAATATAAAGAACAAAGAACCGGTTTTCTTACCGTTACTCATTCTAACTGTCTAACAGTATAACTTTATCCTTCTTTCATTTTTCCACATGGTTTTGACAGATGGAAATTAAATAAGTATTCAGTGCATAAACTTATTAGATAGAGGACTGTTTTCAAAGTAAGCTTCTTTTTTTCTTTGTTTGCAATATCATTCGAGATACATAAATTCTGAAGGAAGTTGGGTTTTTTTCTGAAAAGTGCACAACTACTGCCACATAAACATAAAATCCAAACCTCCTTCAGTTTATCTGTGTCAGTCAAAAGACCACATTCTAGATCATCTGCCCAAGGATTTTTATTCTGAAAAAATAATCAGTTCTGACAGTATTCTTTATCATCCAAGTAAGGGGGTGAATAAATATGGAAGAAATGTTGAAGTCACTGAAATTAATTTTTAAATTAAAATTAATCTACTAATAATGCTTCTTTGTGTAAATAGTGCCTGTGTTAATGCTCATATTGTGAACTGGCAAAGAACAGGCATTGCATTGCATACCAGCTCTCGTATTTCAGATGTGAGTTGTCTGTTTCCCAGGTGCTCCCAGTCAGCTAATATTTTCTGTTAGGTAAAATAATTCCTCCACTGCAGATTTTTGCATGAAAACTGATGAACGTGTTCTATATTTACTCTTTGTGTAAAGCTTTCATTTATGTCAGTGGGAGTTCAGTGTATAGCATGAGGACTGTATATTTCTCTAAGTACTTGTAAGAAACATCTCCTTTTATACACCAATAGATTTGTCACATAGTAATTTGTTTTTCCAGTTATATGATAGTTCTACCAATGCAGCAACAAAATGGAAATAATAAAGATAACTTGTAATGCTAGATAAATTACATTTGATACATCTTTTGCTTTTTATCCTCCATTTCGCATCACCTGTATGTGATGGCTCACTGTTCAGCCTTTATTTTGTCATAGAACAAATTACTTGTGCAAGTAAGCACACTGGCCGCAATAGGATTACTTGCCTTGGTTAGTGTTCACGGGTAGGAGAGGGCTGCCCAGTGTCGCTGGTGGCCTTCTGTCACAAGGCGCCGAGTTCTGCTAATGAAGGTGGTGGGGAGATTTTCCTGAGTAATTGGGCTCCAGATTTCATGCAGGAGAAAATGTAGCACGTCTGTTCATTCAGTTTTTCTCTGACACAGCTGTGCCCCCTCCTCCAAATAAGTTTTTGTTCAAAACTAGCTGCAAATGAAACGATGTATGGAAGAATTGCTCTTCCACTTTATGGACAGGAGGATTTGCTATGGGACTAAGTTTGCAAGCAATGAGGGCCTCAATAATGCAAAGTACCTTTGCCTTACTCTGTGAATTCAGAGATAATTTTTAAGCATTGCATATTAGGAAGGAACTATGGAAGCCGGTGACATTACAGGATTTATTTTTGTAGCCTAAGTAGGTGAATTCTTTGATGCTTTTTGCATTTTCACAGATCCAGCATTAGATGGAGATTTCCAGAATCACTGGGGTGTCTTAAAGATTGGTGTTTCTAAATTCATTTGGCTCCCATCTAAGATATTTACCAGCCTGTTACAGTTTGAGGCATCTACATTTTGGGAAATTCTGGATATTTATGGAAATTATTGGAGCAGACCTATAAAATCTTTTGAAACTCATCCATCTAAGAAAACTTTCTGGAACTACAAAGTGGAAAAAACCTAGGTATTTTACTGTAAGAATGCCATTGGGACTGTCCCTTATGAAAGAGGGTGATTAGTGCTTTTGTGCTGTCCAGTCAAATATAGAAAGAAACATCCAGACATATGGTGAATTTTTCCAATGAAAGTAAAAGACGTTTTATAATACTCCTACTAGTTCTGATAAAGTTAAAGTTAGTATTTGAATGTTTTTAAATATCCAGTTACAAAATATAAGACATCTCTTTATTCTTAGCAGGTAGGCAGAAAGGCAAGATGTATATGGAGGGGTGATATATGTTGTTGGAATGAATTATGCAATTACAATGAGTGATGCTTTTAAACTGGATTAGATTTAGGGTAGATTTAGGTTACATATTAGGAAGAAATTTTTCACTCTGAAGGTAGTGAGACACTGGAACAGGCTGCCCAGGGAAGCTGTGGATGCCCCATCCCTGGAAGCGTTCAAGGCCACGTTGGATGGGGCTGTGAGCAACCTGGTCGAGTTGAAGGTGTCCCTGCTCATGGCAGGGGGCTTGGAACTAGACGATCTTCAAGGTCCCATCCAACTAAAACCATTCTATGATTCTGTGAGTTAGATCAGCTTTCAAAATAGCAGGCTATTCAGCAGGTTAATAAATATTTTCAGGTACAAACCTATCCTGTTGCGCAATCATAAATTAAATGGTGCTTTCTTCTCTGTGTATCTGTGCATCAGGTATCTTGAACCTGTTGAGTGTCCCCCCATTTTTACTGAGTTTCAGTGAGAACTGAGAACACTTTTCGCGTCCTCGAGAAGAATTCAGCATAGGAGCAGTTGGAAAGAAAAGAGACACTTCAGTGGAGAGATAAGATCTGCTTATCTGCTTTGATGTGCATGCATGCACACACACATGCCTTCATTTCCTTTATGGTTATGTATGTGTATGTGCGCATGCACATGACAAATCAAGATTTTACGTGGAAATGTGTGAAAAAATCTTGCTATGAGCTAGACTATATGACTGTGTTAGAGAGTTGGAAAGAACCTCCGGTGCAAATGTCTGAAATCTGATTCAGCTTTCTAGGCTTCTTGGCTGACAGCACACTGTGTTTTGGGAATGTACAAGCAAGTATTTAGTAAGAAAGACATACTAAATGGGAGAAGTTCTGGACACTGCTTCAGCTGAATCCTGAAGTGTATATCTGAGAGCTGGGATTTATAAAACCAAAGTTCAATGGCTTTGTCATGCACAGGCTGCAGAAGTTACATGGGTAGGGAGGCAAAATCGTGGGGCAGTGTAAATAATAGCACATGCAGGCAATATTGGGCTATCGTGCGTAAGAGTTTGCTGTCACATGTTGATCACTAATGCAGCAGGCTGTGCCCTGTGGCCACCAGTATATGGTTTGAAGGAGAGGTAGCACATTTGGCTACAAAACTCAGTGACTATCCCTGGGGACAGTTACAGGTAGAGCGAGAAAAATGGAGTGTTTCTGGCAACAGAGGAGGGTAGATCACACTGTCCTGGCTCTTGGGCATATTTCCAGGAGTACTCCTGAAGTGAACTGTTGAGGGTTGTGTTTCTGCAAGCTCACAGATGTACGTATCTGGCATGTAACTATTCAATTTGCAGCTTGGGGATGACTTCCCCACTCTGTTAGAGGGTCTGTACACTTGTCTGGTGAATAAGTGAGAGGTGATGTTAACATTTGGAAAATGGCTTAAGGAAGTAAAATTCAAGAAACAGTCAATTATAGGGGGAGGGAGGATGACAAAACCTCTTGTAACATTCATACTAAACTCACAGTGGGACCAATGCGTTTAGACTGTTTTAAGAACAGGTAGTCATTGGAAAACTGTTAACTACTTCACTAGTGAAACTTTTTTTGCATTAGTATCACTGCTTGACTGAAATTCTGTGTGAGAAGGCTTCTTTGATACTTTTAGTGAGCACAAACTTGTGGAATTGATTCCAAGCTGTCTAATAGTCTAATGGTGAGAGTTTGGACACCAGTCTTCCAAGTGCAAGGCTCACGTCCTTCCCAGCAAAGGGGACGAGCTCAGAGAGCTTCGTACAAGTCTCACAGTAAAGTAAAACACAGTTGAAGGGAATGTGGGTTTTTCCTCATGTACGTTAGGAAGAGTATGCAACCTGGAAATGGGAAAAACTGTTTCCTGCTCAGCCTGGGCTTTGGCTCTTTAACATATTGCTCTCTTGTTGCTTTCTGCTTGCTAAGAATTACCCAGGTGTGGTATATTGCAAGATCATTACGTCACTTTGTGTGGTGATGTGTCTATTCATTACATTTTAATTAACCATATAAATGTTTTATTTCTACTGCAAAAGCTAATACTAAATACTAGTGGTTAAGATAATTTACCTCCTTGGGCTTTAATCACGTACAAAAAATATTTAAATCCTAATGCATGTTATGATCTCTTAGGTGCTAATAATAACAAAATATGCCACTTGTGATAGTCATGTTCTCACTTCATAATTAAATGAAGTAAATCACTGAAGATCTGAAAAACTGTTTTAGTACTTTATGCAAATTGAATATTGGTTTGAATACTAATTAAGTTGACAAAGAAGCTATAGGAGGCAATTTTGCATTTCTTTCAAGGAAGGATCAAGGTAGTTGATACTGTTTTCTTTGGTGACGAATGATAAATGGAAAAAAATACCTAGTACAGCGATCCCTGATACTGGTTTTGAGAAATGCATATATACATTCTTCATTAGCGGGAATGCAGATAAGTTGATACTCAGAAAGAATTTTACAAGTATTTGGAAACCATTAAATATAAGTTATGTCTTTTTCTTATATTTTTGCAATTTAAAATGACAAATTTAAGTCCTCAGAGTCTCCGCAAAACACTGCATGGGAAAGGGTGGGTTTGGGAGAGCTCTTGAAGCCAGTGCAGTGAAGGGGAAAAAAGATAAAGCTTGAGAAAATTGCTGTTGACTGGAATCAAACTACACTAGTTGCTTACAATTGATTGTGTGTTGTTCAACCACAAAGATAAATTAGAACATAGAATACTGCAATAGAAAAGTGGTTTAGATGTCATAGAGACAGTATGACTATTTTTATCTCTCAGTTGTAAACCATAGCTTACACTGGCTGAAATGACATTGAACTGTTTTTCTCTTTGATGATTTACAGCCTGTGTAGTGCATTTGTAGGAGCAGATGTCACGTTTTATGTATTTGAAAGTGTCAACACTGATGACTTATGTCTGAAGATTCTGTGCATGAATCAATAGAATGTAGTGATTTCCATTTCTTAAAAGAGTTTTTTCCGACATAATAAAAAACACATAGTGAATTTTGGTCATTATAATGCTACTCNTTTTTTTTTTTTTTTTGTCCTGTATTTTATACTACCGGGAGATAGTTATTTTGCAAAATCCACTTCCCTTCTCACCCCATAAGCACAAATAGCTATGGGTAAACTGTCTTCTCTTTTACTTAACCTGTTTAATTTGGAAGGTGTACAACACACTTAATTGTCTTTTCAGAAATGAATGTTCAAAAAACTTGGGTGAATCGATAAAAGAAAATCCATCAAGGTTATCTTACTAAGAATAATACCAAGCATCTCTAGACAGATCTTATCCCCCCAACCTTCTCCCATATTTCAGAATTATACTGTCGGAAAAATTTGGGAAAAAGTACTTGTCATCCCATTAAAACAAGAAGTCAAATTTGCATTTAAATGGAAAATGTATCAATCATTTAGCATCTGCAAACCCGGAAGTGTTATTTTATTCTTAAAATAAAAAGGGCCATGTAAGAATTTAGTTTGCATATGTGCAGTATTTCGTGTGTGTGGAGGGGTTTCTTTATATAGTCAGGTACTCACCTTTCTGAATATAATCACTTTTTTGCATATAGAAATTACCAGTTTTATTCAACCTTTTTAATTCTATATGTGGAAAGTCTACCAGTATAAGTAGGAATTTGTGTGTAAATAAAGGACAGAAAATTGCTTTTTAGAATTTTGTTAATACTTCTGTATTAAAAACAACGAGCCAGATTTGATCTGTGCAGGTGTTGGGACACACATCAAAGTCTTCATTGGAAAACGTGCTTAAAGAAAAAAAAAAAAAAAGGACTTTTTTGCATCCTCCTAATTCCACATGTTCCACCTAGAAAAATCTAATCTGGAGGGCAACAGAGCCCGAGATTCAAAAAGGTCTTGAGTGTCTGCAAGCGGGAATGCTTTCCCTTATTTTGCACCTCAAGTACTTCCATCAGAGCAGTGTCTTCACAGTGCGTGTAAGTAGGGACTTTTTCATACTTCATACACGTGAGAAGGGCTATTATGGGCCCTGACCTCTGGGTCTGCTCAACCAGTCCGCTCCGCGGCCGCTGGTGGGTTTGCAGGCTGCGGAGAGCAGTAAGGGATGCTTCTGGAGAGGCAGAGTGCTTCCCTGCTTTGTATACGGGGAGAGAAAGTCTGAGTATAAAGGAGGTATTTCATGTCTAGATCTCAGCTGGTGACTCCTACCTATATTAGTTCATCAAAGAGTTGTCTTCCACAAGGGAGAAACGGAGTGTGGAATTGTGATTTCAGTTTGAACTGAAGGTGGTTAAATTGCATGAGGAAAGATCTGGTGCTTTTAATTCTGGGAGCAAATGTGTTTGTTTTTCGAGTGTTGTCACAATACGCACAGAAGCTCCGAGTGTTCCTAATGCGTGATTACCATATGATGTCACATGTTAATTGCATGAACACATTTTCTCATTCTCGGCAGCAGTGTGTTCGTGGATTATTGGTGTCAAAAGTGCTGCCGAGCACTGCAGGAGATCAGGGAAAATGATAGAGCATTTCCTCACATTTCCCCAAACCTCTCTATTGCAATTCAATATAACATTATTATACTGACAGCCTTACTGAAATATGAGTTACAGTAAGGATACTGAAACAGCTATGCCACAGTCCATTTAATAGCAGTGGTAATTATTACCATGGAGCTCCTGTGTTGTGCTAAGTGTTTAACAGGTTCCTGCCCTGGGGAACTTGCAGCCTTCGTGGTGCTCATGACAGACGGGCAAAAATGTGATGCAGCTTTACACAGAAAGTGTCAAATCCCTACAAGCAGAACATATAAATTGTTTCCTCCACTATGCCAGGCATTCCCCAGTCTGCCTAAGGTGTCTGTCATTAGCTGGGGCTTGATCGTGGCCAAGCCGAGCTTGCACAGTAGCAAACCCTGACATAAGACCTAGCTGAAGAATTACCCTTCTGATTCTAGACCCGTGATTCCCAACTTAGGTGCCGTAACACGATGCTCTTTCCTGGTTTTTGTATTAAACTTTATAGATGTAACTAACCGTGGATTCTCAGAATTTTCTTCAACAAAAGCTTGTCCTTTTTAATCAAAAATGTCTGCAAAAAAGTTGAATGCCTGGAAACCCAAGTGATGCTTGGAAGTTAAAATTAATGTACTTTGCATCCTTGTTTTCATTGGTGCATTAATCTCAGAACTCTGAAAGTCCGAAGTTATCATCATACACTTTCTGTTGTCACCAACCTCGGCTCAAATTGGGAGATGTCTTTCAGTTAAGAAAGTCAGTTCCTGTAGAGGAGCTGTGAAAGGCCGTCTCTGGCAATCACTGAGTGATTTTTCCAGTGAGGAGTACATGGGTTTTTTGCTAGTGGTTGAAGTTTTCTAAAGGGAGAGATTATGAAAAAATAGGTAGTTTGGGCAATGCTTTCATTTTCCTTAAGGATCTCTATGAAAAGATCTCCTCTAGCTTCACAGAATCCACAGTAAAACCATTCAGATTTTTGCATGGAATTACTCAAAAATAATTGTTTAGTGTAGTTCAATAGGGGGTGTTCTCTGATTCTGAATATTCCTTTTTCCTGAGCATGCTTCATTTTTGGGAAGCTATTTGGCATACCAATTAAATTGAAAGGGTACTGTTGAGTCACCTACTAGCCTATGCCAGGGCTAAAGGTTCACATTCAAAGTTGGTGTGCTCTTCCTTCTCCAGTGAGAGAGGAGACCTTCCAGTGACTTGTGGTAATAAAGCTGAGCATTTAATGGTGTTTATTATTACTGTATAAAACAGAAAAGTGTAATCTCACCAGATTAATGTATGCGATAACTTATTATTTGTGCAATCTGATTTTTAGTAGAGCTGGGACTACAACTCAGCTGTCAGCCACTTAGGCAAAGTTGTCATTAATATGATCACACTAAATTTGTTTCGGACTCACCACCCCCCACAAATTCCTGTCTTCATCATTTGGCAGATGGTCATATAAAGTATTAAAAGGTATATTTCGTCTCCCTCTGTAGGCTGACCTGCAAAAAAAACCCCAACAACCTATTAATTTTTTGCATGTTTAAAGGCACTCAGTAAAGTTTCTACTATGGTGAAGAAAACTGTGGTTCTAGATTAAGATGAGGCTTGTTTACTGGTAGGGCTTGAAGGTGGTTATAAATCCTTTCCTTTTCTTTGTCCCGGTTTTATTCATTAATTTATCATGGCTAAGTAACTGAGTAGTGTTTTTCTGCCAGACTTGTGCGTTGCACAGGAAGGAGCCGTTGAATGAACACAACAAAAATATTTGAGAATGGAAGTTCATGAAAAATGAATCCTGTCTGTGTCTGCCAGAATGCACCCCTGGTGTATCCTGAACAAGGCTACAGAATTCACAAAAGGGGATCGTCATGGCTGGCCAACACCATTTATTTACTTCTCAGGGCTCGTCAATGATATTATTCTCATGTAATTTAAGCAAATATTGTGATACCAGCTTTTAAAACCGCTATCGGTGATTGTGTTTCTGTAGCATGCTGAATAGCGTCACCAACAAATATGTATTTTGTCCCCTTGACAGCTTTGGATGGTCTGCCTTGTGGTGAGACTAAACCAATAAATTCATTCCCAGCAGTTGCACAGGCTGTTTAGAAATGAAGATCAAACCATTAACACGGGTCTCGTTGAGCGGAGCTGTGGCAGCAGCGTGTGTGTTAAGCTGAGGAAGTGCATAGTTCATTCTGCCTAATTCTGACTAGAAGGCAAATGTGCGGCCCTGGCAAAAGTACAAAGATACTGCTGTAAATGAGTTGATATTTGAGTGAGCATGTTGAATTTAGCCAATTTGTAATTTAATCCTCATGGTCCATTTTGTTTTGGGTCCAGTTTCCACCCTCAGTGGAAAGTTCTTTCGTGGAAAGAAAATACTATCTTTTCAACACTGTGCTTGTATATTCCTGTCATTCCACATTGTATTAAAAAAATATATTTTGCACTTTTTCAGAAAAATAGAGCTGCAAAACCAAAACCTAAGCATTTTACACTACATGATCAGTTAATTCCAGTTTAAATTAAAAATGTATTAAAAGTGATGAAGAAATGAATTGCATACTTTTCAAATTGCTTAAATACAAATTTTCTGTACCAAAAAAAGGAACTGAAAATACCGTAATAGTTAATGCAAATTTAGAAATCCATAAAATTTGTCAAGAGTATGTTCATAAGAAGAAGTTTTTATTATGGAGGGAAGTGCTTCCTGTATTTTCATTGGCATAATTATGTGAAAAGTGTAAAACTTTGTTATTCAGGATTGATTGTACAGTGTCAAGTCCAAGAGTTATTTTGTATTCCTGAGTCCCAACATATCAAATTCATGAAATCTTGGGGATGTGAAATGAGGGTTCTGTATCTTGGTAAATTTATGCGTACTATTCTGGTTTTCAGCATGTTTTATTTATACAGGAGAGACCCACTGTCATATTGCTGTTTCGAAAACTTAACATGAAAGCCTGTATTTTCATGATTCAAACAGAAAAAGTACGTACTATTTTTAAATAATTAAGTATTTTCATCCCTAGCAGTGTTGTGTTTCTGAACAATTAAACTGTCCATTTTCATTGCCCAAACTGCAATTTAGCAGAGAATATTAGGTGGAAAGCAGATTTAGGTTTTTAGACGTCAGAAAACCTACTTCAAAAACTCGATGTTAAAACATTTCTAGAATTACATCGTGACACATATTTCCTGGGTGTAATCTTGAGCAGGGACATGGTATAAGGGAAAATCCGATTTTTTATGATAACCTACAGTACTGCAGAGCCACCCAGGCTGGGTGGCAGGAGGGTGCCTTAATTTCACTGCTTAGTCAGAGCATTAGACTGAGCTGCTAGAGCTACACTAATAAAACCTGCAGCAAAGGGTGAACAGGGCCATGGAATGAAACAGATGGTGCTGAGGACCAGGCATGGGCTTGCTGCATTTTGTCAGTGTGTTTGCTTTTTAGAGGTGTGTGACTTTGTATCAGCTCAAATTTGGCTGGTCCCCGGGACCTAACGCTCATTAGCTGTTGCAGTACATCTGGCAGTTTTGTTTCATCCAAAAGTAACCTGCTTGTGTGCTTCACAATACCTTTGTGCTGAGAAACTGCTATGAAAATACACTTCTCATCAGAGTTAAACACCAAAGTAAACAAATCCAGTGCCAGCCTGTGAAGAAGAGCAATGAAGATGAAGTAGGAGCTAAAGGGAATGGCATAATTAATGTACAACTTCTTTCTTTGTGCTCGGAAGGTTTGGGAGGAATTCCTGATGCTTTTGCTGGAATTGCCTTCCTTTGTAACCTGTGTTGTAACACCAAGTCTTGACCATGCTCTCGTGTACAATGACTACATGGAGATGTACTGAACAACTAGAGGACTTGCAGTGTTGCAGTCGCAAGAAAGATTTGTTGGAGAACAAGTGTTCTTGTTGAAAAATAATTCTTCCAGCCCATCATTTAATTCATTTCTTGCGGTTTGGTTGTGTTCAAGGGTTTGGGGTTTTTTAAGAGAAAACCAGAGTAATAAACATTTTGATTCAGCAGTTTTACGATAAGCCTTTTGTAACTGTCTAAGCTGTAGTCACTGACTTCCCAAATAAATATTTTATTGATTATTAATGCTTCTGAGAATATCTCTAGCATGTGGTGGATACCTTTGGTAGCTTACGCTGCACAATCTCAAGAGAGGCGTTGAGAGGTGTTGAGAAAACCTAAGCTTACCTAGAGTTTAAAGTGGCAAGGAGTGACAGCAAGAGAAGCTTCTGTCATCATAACAGCAATAAAAAACTAAAAAAGGGAAATGTGAGGTTGCTGCTGAATGGTGATTTAGTGAAAGTGGATGTAGATAAGCCTGAGATCAACGCTACCTTTGCCTTAGCCTTCACTGACAAAATCTCTGGGGCCTTTGAGCCTAGAAACAGATTCAAGGAAGAGAGGATTTTCCAGCAGCAGAAGAGGATCAAGTCAGGGATTTCTTGAGAAATTTTGACCCATAAAAGTCTGTGGGATCGGATAGGGAACATCCAGGACACAAAGAGCTGGCTGAGGCCTCAATGTGAGGCCACGCTCCATTGCCACTGAAGGGTTGTTGAGATTGTGAGAGATTCCCAACAACCGGAGACAGGCAATTTTGCACCTATCTTGAAAAAAGGCAACAAGGACCGTCCAAGAGACTACAGGCTGGTTAAAGTCGTTTTGGTCCTGAGAAGATCATGGAGTGTGTCCTCTCTGAAGCTGTCTCTGCTCACATGAAAGAGAAGAAGGTGTGTGGGAGCAGCATGGATCTCCCAAGGGTTAATCACGCCTGACAGTCTGTTTGCCATCTGTGGTGACGTGACTGAATCCGTGGATAAGAGGAGAGTAGTGGATCTTTTGACCTTGACTTCAGGAAAGCTTTGATGTGATCTCCCTGAGCATCCCTGTATTCAAGTTGGGACATTACAGCCTAGATGGGTGGACTGCTAGGTGTGTGAGAAGCTGGCTGACTCATCGGGCTCCGAGTGTAGCAGTTAATGGTTCGTATGCTGTCTTGAGGCTCATTACAAGCAGAGTTCTTCAGGGGTCTGACCTGGGACCTGGGCCATTTAGCATCTTTATCAAAGACCTGGAGGAGATGACAGAAAACACTTCCGTCAGGTTTGCAGATGACACCAAATTGTGAAGGTCAGTTGATATGCTGGGGGCAGCATCACCATCCAGAGGCACCCTGACGAGTTGGAGGGATTGTCCATCAAGAACCTCATGAATTCAACAAATGCAAAATGCAAAGTCCTGCACCTGGGCTGGACTAACCCCTGCACTGGGACAGGCTGGGGACTCACTGATTATTGTTTGATTGACTGGGATGTTGCTGAAAACAATCTGGGGATCCTGATGGGCAGAGGGCTGAACATTATCCAGCAATGAGCCCTGGCAGTGGGAGAGGCTAACGGCATCCTGGCTGTATCAGCAGTCCTGTAGCCAGTAGATCAAAGGATTTTATTATTTCATTTTTCCTCAAACTCATTAGAACACAGAATTATTTGGAATAATTTGTTCAGTTTTGGGCTCCCCAGTACAGAAATGGTTTGTAAACTGTAATGATTTCAATGAAAGGCCACTAAGGTGGTCAGGGAGAGATTCATTCAGCCTAAATAAGATGTAGCTTTGGGGTACCTAACGGTGGCCCCCCAGAAGCTACAAGGGAGTTTCTGAGAAGGCAGAGCCATTTTTTACTGAGGTGCACAATGGGTAGACAGAGCTTGTTTATAAATTGGAACATAGTGTTCTTACTGGATAGACAGAAAACTCTCTGTGGGGATAATTAAGCTCATGCAACCAGTTACTCGAAGATACTGTGGGATCTTCATCACTGGAGGTTTTCAAGACTGAACGGATCAAAGTCCTGAGCAACTTGATCTAAGTACAGCATTGACCCTACGTTGGGCAGCAGGTTGGAGAGGTGCCCTGTTGGTGCTTTTGCTGAAGTATTATATCAAATGGCCATGTTACAGTTATGCAATGTTATGCAAAAGAGAATCTTTTCTGTCTTGGAGGTGGAGAATGGCCTGTTCAGGCAGCAAACAAGGTCTGAACTACTAAATAGTCCTTCATATGCCTACTGTGTTGCCACTGTTGCGTGTGCATTGTAAAAGGTGGTGGTGGGATGGGAAGCAAAGCTCCTCTTGCCCCAGCTGGAGTTGAAACAGGAGCTGCAGTGACGTTAAATTGAATACTTTAAGTCTATTTGCATTGCTGCAAAAAAGTATTTAACGTTACCCCATTGTTCTGGTAGACATCAGAAAACTTGGAAATGGCACAAACTTTCGGCTTTACACTTTCTTGCTCTTTTTAGTTTTCATTCTATTTTGAACATTGTTATTTCTCTTTTGAAGAAAATGTGTAGAATGATTGTCATTGGTGGTGATGCAGGAAGACAAAAGACAGTTTTCTTTTCATTGACTCTGTTAACCCTACAGACTCAAAATAGTAGCAATGTTTTGATTGGAAAATTGAGTAAATTTGACAGAAAAATGTGTACAACTAGCTTTTTAGTGTATACGTACATATATACACACTAGAGAGCATATATATATTAGATCTTTGTGGACTGTGTTCTTAAAAGCTGAGGGGTTTTTTTGATTTATGGCCAGTTGCCTGCTTAACAACATCTGTAAGCTTTTGACAGAGTTAATTGTACAAATCTGTGACTGAAGTGGATGGTGGTAAAATGCATGATCCTGCCTGAGCTTGACAATGTTGAAATCTGTAATTTGAAGCCGAATGTTAAAAGCAGAACCCACTGGAAGAGTAAATTTATCTTTATTTCTTACTTCTGATGAGTTAGCAGTTACATCACAAATATTTTCCCTTTGCATACTTGTCAGTATAATTTCCTAGTGAATTTAACTTATTTCCCCTGCTCTTCACTGCTTAACTGTAAATTTTCACCCAGTCCTTTAAGTTTTCTTTCTTATGCCATCCTTTTCATCTGAACAAATTCTTTGTACACAGTCCATTCTCCATGAGCATTAATTTAATTTTCTTCCCCTGCAAATCTGTTTAATCTCTTTTCCATTTGAGGCTTTATCTGAAGTCCGTAGAAGTAGATGTAGGAGTCTTTCCAATCATTTAGCATATGCACAAGATGCAGAGATATTTTCTTCTCACTGCTGTAGCATTGAACAGATTCATGATCTAAGAGTACCCTGGTAGCATTTGGCAGCAGATTTGAACACTTCTTGCTAAAAAAAAAGTTAAAATATTTTTGTAGATTGGGTGATCCAGATCTAAGGGGCCTTGTCTGCAATCATGCCAACAAAGTTATGCTTGACAAAGTTGGAGATGACTTTTCTTCCATTTTGGCCAATGTTACATCTTCAAACACAAGAGGTAAAGGAGCACTTATAGCTATGATCTGTAGAATAAATCATCGGTAACTGAAGTCAAGCAGAAAGGCTCAGGGGCCATTTTGAAATCAGCTGTCAAAGGGCATGATGCCAGTTGCTTTGCAGGAGCCTTTATTATTCCTTTGTTCAGGAGACAATCCTTGACATTATCAAGTCTCTCCAATCTTTGCTCTGACTTTAATGTTCCTTTTTTTGGAGACTATACTCTAGCTGACTGTGTTTACTTTAGAGAACTAGAGAACACTAGTCTTACAAACCCAAAGTGAAGCTGGCCTAAATCTGAGTGTTGTGTGAGGACATTTGTGAGGTGATGGAGGCATCTTCTTTTTTGTTTCCTAAAGTGCTCATGGTATATTGTAAGGAATGGTCAACTGCTTTCACAATTCCTGGCTGTGCTGCACTCATGACCGGTCCTTGCTGGAGTGACTCCATTGCTTGTTTGCCCATGCTGTACTGTAGAGGGAAGAACTCCCACAAGAGAAAAGGCCCAAGTTTCACCTTTTGAGTGACTTGCTCCTTATGTGGGTGATACTGCTTTTTTTAATGTCCATTGTAGTTTTACTGCTCTGTCTTTTATATTACATGTTCCAGTCTCTCACTGAATGTTGTTTTGGTTCACCACTTAAGCGTGAGTTTCTCCAGCTTTAATTAACCAACCTGAATTCTCAAACATTAGCTGTAATGCACTCACCTGTAATACTTTACAGATGTTCCTAAATATTAGCAGAATAGATAAATATATCCAAATTAGAAACTGCTAACACCAAAGGAATAGTAGTAATAGGGGGGTTTTTTTTGCATTTACTTGGCATCTTTTTCTGCTGGCTTGGTACCAGAGATCAAAGAGGTTTCAAATGACATGTAAAAATAAGTCTTCCACAAAACACTCAAAATAGGGATTGATGGTGTATCTTTATATTATTTTGCTGACATTGGCATAAAGAAGTATTTAACCCAAGTCCATACAGGGAAATCAAAAACAGGACCAAGAATGGAATTTCCAATTTTTCACTGGCTGTCCAGTGGCAATATTTATCTCTTTAGGAAGAAGGAGCTGAAGTGTTTTTTAGAGCAACCAGAACCAGGTGTACAACAGTGTAACTCAACAGATCACCAGTGCTTCCACTAAAATATTTAAAATTCTGATAAATACAAACAGTTTTCTGTAAAATATTTGACAGCTTGTAATTTATTCTTAAATTTAAACTGCACTTACATTTATTGCAGAGTATCTAAACTGCATTAGAGGTGATCCATGGCAGGGGTCCAAACAAAAATTGACCAGATCAAACTACGGCTTTCATATAATCTCTCTGTGAACAACAACAGCAACAAAAGAATATTTCCTCATTATTTTATTCTGAAAGAGGGCTTTTATAGTTCTTGTTTCATATCAGAACTTTGGCTCCTTTGATGAATTTTTCAAATTCACACACCTAGTGGATCAGAAAATCCTCCCTCCCTCCCTCACTCCTCCCCTCCCTTCCTCCCTCCTTCCCTCCCTCCTGCTGTATTGTAAGCAATAAGAGATCTTACTAAGTTGTAATAAGTACATATTATATATGCATTGTGAAAATGCACATTTTCATGTCCATTTTATGTTTTGTTATCTATTGTAGATATGACACAGATCGTGTGTCTCGTTTATACTTGCATACTTTTTTGGCTGTTTTTCCTTAGAAAGAGTTTTGTAGGAAATTCAAAGCTAATGATCTGTTGTTGCGGGGACCTCTACTACCACATTGGAAATCTGCTCGTACAAAATCAAACATATGGTATCATTGCACCATATGTTGATTTTTATATTTAGTAAATGCATAAATATGATATAACCTTTATAATTTTCAATTTATTTTATTTTGACTGATAGGGCTTCATTTTCAAATAGAACTAAATGCACTCCTTCCAAAATGTGTCATATTGTTGTATTTCCTGAAAAATCAATGGAAGTTATTAGTACAATGTGAAAAATATTTCCTGTAATTTGTGTGTGTGTACACACACCAACTAAGCTTATGCAGCGATGCATAGAAGAAATGCAGCAGATACTACAGACGCTGAAATGTGTACCTCTAGTATGCATATTTTTCTAACTGTGGAATCTTAATGATTGTATGGCAGAGATTTGCATGAGAAGTATAGTATGTGAAAGCTCAATTTGAATGTCTGGTGTCCTTTATTCTGTATTTTTCTTTTTGAACTTCTGAACCCATTACATCATACTAACATTTGCCTTACTGTTACTCTTATTACTAACCTTCACCCTACCCAGGAGCTTTGTTTGGGTTTTTTTCTCCTCCCTCTATAGAACCTATGGAGACACTTTGACCATGTCATAGTAGTCCATTTTCAGTGCTATATGAAGACCTGAAGAGCCAAATATGACTCAATGTATCTCAGTTTTAACTGCTCTGCATGCGTTCTTGTGGAAATTACTTTTCCAAGGAATTGCAGAGTTACACTGCAATTGTATTCCTCCACTGAGGAATGAAGCATCAAGACCAATCAAGGACAAATTGGTTAAAAACAATGGCTTAGATATATTATGCAAAATAATTCTCAGTCCCCACCGTAAAACCGCACAATGATTCCTTACTCATTTGCTTTACTTATGTAATGGTTCACACAAGGATAAATGCTGTGGCAGATACCACAATTCCTATTGTGCAGATTCCAAACGTAAGCACTCCCCGTGGCTTTCTTCAGAAAATGTTAACCAGATTAGAAGAGGGAAAAATTTCATCTCCTCTCTAACAAGCCCTTATCACATCCTTCAGAGTATCTTGCTTAAAATGATAAGACATTTTTTATCTTTTTTAATAACTATCTTTGCAACAATTTCTAAGCTATCGCCTGCTTTGAACTTTCTTCTACCTAAAGTGTACTCACTGATTGACTACTGTTTTTATTGGAATATTGGAACAAGTATAGAACGTAGAAGTATTTTGCTGGAGAACAATGGGATGTTCTCCATGCTGATGGAAAATCAAATGACCGAAAAAGCACATACGTCCTTCATGGCAGCTTTTAGATTTGGCTAAAGAGGCAACAGATAAACTGTAGAACTGTTAAATATAAATACAGTGCTTCCCTATAGCTAGGCTGAAAATTTTGTAATTGCTTAGATTATTATAATTCACTAACTGCAAAGTTAGAAATAGTTGTTTATTATCTGTTTGATATGAAATAATGTAATATCCAAGTGAATCTTCCTTATGAAGAACATCTTTCAACATCTTTTTACGAGTTTTCAGAACAGTATTATTTTCTTACATAAGTAATTTTGCGTGTTCTAGAGCAACAGGGATAAATCAGTTCTTTGGGCTCACGTGACTTTCCAAGGATGTACATTCTCTGTTTGCATGGTTTTCTTTGTGCTTTAAGGACTCAGGACCTGAGCTGGCACAGACAGATAGAAGTATGAACAAAGCACTAACTGGGTAAGCCGGTCAGGATGTGAATGTTTATCTGTTTTACATGTGCAATTTGGGCAAGCAGTGATTTGTGCTTGCAGAAGGTGATCTTGAAAACATAAACTGTGAGGTTGGGTTTCTTTTTTTTTTTCTTTTTTTTTTTTTCCCCTAGTAGAGATGGAACACGGGTGAGCTCAGTGAAATACTCTGATTTTTTAAACATATATTTTCAAATCAGGAAGCTCTGTCAGTTATTAGATATGCTGAGCTTACTGTAGTAATCCTCCTGTAGGTACGGAGTGATGATAGGCAGGAGCTAGTCAATCAGCTGTGATTGTCATTTAATTATAAAGATCCGAGAGACTGATTTTTTTTTTCTTGGACTCGGGTAACATAATTCTAATGTAACCTGTGCTTGTCAAGTTCTACTTTACTTTCATTTTACTTCTGCAAACAACTATTTCTACATACCTTCAGTGAGCTATATCCACTAGCTTGAGCAACAGAGATGGATGGCCTGAGGTTGTCCTGCGAGTCTTCATCTTATCATTGAACAGGCACAGCATGGCATGCCAGGTGCAACCAGCGTAAGGGGGATTCCAGCATCTCCATCATACAGTAAGCTCCTGTCAGTGAAAAGATCTTATGCAGTGATACACTAGTTAAATTTGACAAAGAACATAGATTGTGTAAATCATGCTGTTTCCATTGATTATAGTCTGAGAGTGCATTAACCCTCCCATTAAGGCTCCCGAATTCACTTTCATAAACGTGAGTAGTACAAGAAAATGTTTAGTGAAGCTTTTCATGGATTAATTCTTTGTTAGAGGATAAACTTTCACACATGCAGATATTAAAGCAATAGTTACACTTGGAGATTTATTTTTTTTTTTGCCTCCGCTGAGAATTTGTTTACTATAACCTCTTGAAGGTTAATTTTCACTTAGGTTTTACAGGGACATACTGACAAGAAGCTTTGAAATGCATCTTGAGTTATGCCAATTATATTAATTAAAGCAGTGTTCTGGCTGCGGTGAACTTTCTGTGGAGAAAACAGAGGTCCAAATTTAGAATTAGAAAGTGATTCCCACAGTTGCTTTAGGCTTATCATTGCAAGGGCTCTAAGGAAAGTTGTTTACAATTTAGGGGGGTTTGAAAATGTTTTTTTTTCACTTTTAATCTGTATCTTCCAATTAGGTAGTGGGCCTTCTGTGTTTTAGCATTATTGTGAGAGGTTTTTTCCCCCCTGAAAAATGAGACTCCCTTTCTGCTTGAGGAAATATGTGATTTACTCTGTTTTTGAGCTTCAGGGCCAGTGCCTAATTTTCTTTTTATCGCATTCTTAGTTCCATAGTAAGCAATTTCCTTTGGCTTCACTGAACAGAAATTCTTTGGATATTGTAATTATAAACTATACATTATGACTTCCTACAGATATTTTTAAAGAGAGAGATTATTGCATGTAGTTTTAGACTGCTTTTATTTTATTGTCTGTGAGTTTATTAATGTTTGTATATGTAGAGACTTCAGCTGATAGACTATCAACTAAAAAAGGGCCAAACATTATATATCCTGGAATTCAAAAGCACAGCATAAAGTTGCCAAAATAAAATTGCCAGCACACCTTAATCACATTTTTATCACCTCATACTTCACTCTAAGAAACATATTTTCAATGAAATTTTATATGAAACAGATCAAGGCATCTCATGGCTCTGCAAAAACTCATAAATTGGGTGCAAATTATCCCCTAGCAATGCAGAATTCTATTTTGCTGCTTAAACATTGTGCTAAATTGTTTCTTCTTTACTAACAGTCTGCAATAATAAATAATAGGTTGAATCTGTGGGCAAGGGTGCAATAATTTCATGCTGCAGTGCCATCGGCCTGTCCACAGACAGACTGCAACCATGGAAATTCTTCACTAGGAAGACCCTTCATGACTGCTTTTGCCAGTTTGATTCTGCAGGTATAAAATGCCTGCATCCATATTGCACAATTCAAACTACTTTTTATTATTTCCTGCTGCTGGGAAAAGTGTCCCATGCACAAAACCATTTCGTGCAGGCAAGGGAGTCCTTTAATACAGCAGGCAAAGCCATCCCCAGGCTTCTTCATAATCCCTACTATTGGTCTCCAGGAGAAGCAGAGAACAGCAACTCTGCTGGAGCTTCCCAATGCATCAGTGGTACCATTTCAGCTCCTCAGGGACGGGGAGCAGAGAGGACACCTGGTCCTGGAGAGAGGCAGTGCACACTTTACACCATGCCATTCACTTCATGGTGTGCAATGGTTTGGATTCATCTCACACCTTCTACACATCTAACGTTCAATACATTTGTCCTAGAGTCCCTTTAGCTTTGGCAGGAAAAAATGCACACATCATATAGACAGTTGAACTGGCCTGCCACGGAAAACTGCTTCCACAGTAGAAGTTGGACTTTGACACCCGTCTTCCCTCTGTTTACAACCTTTTGTTTCGCTTCCCCACCAAGACACGGTCTTCTCTACCCAGGTCTGCTTCCTCCTTTAATTCACATTGCACCCTAGTCTTTCTCCAGGTGCTGTGTTTGCATTAGCTGTCACCTGCCTGCTTTGGGGAGGTCCAACATGAACATGTAGGTAGGGGGTTCAGGAAGCCGTTGGGGTGACTTTCTGGGTCTGAGAAGTAGTTTCCCCTGGAAGTGGCAGGGCAACTCTTCAGGTGCTGCCTGTCTTTGGACAAGACATAAAAGCACATTTTCAAAGGTAGTCAGATGCAAAGTGGAAGAACTGTTCACTAAAATGAGACTAGAGTAGAACAACAGTGGGTAGTTTTAAAATTGCCCGTGTTGTTTAACTGGGGTATGATGACCATTCGGTGAAGTCACTGCAAGCCTCTTCAGTTCGTCCGCATTAGTTGCCCACCTGGCAAGGATATTTCTAAATTCCTGAATTTTATGCTGCACTGGAGGGTATTTCTGAGCAATGTCCCCATTTCACTACAGAAGTGGCTGTGTTTCACTGGTAATTTACATTTCCATTAGCAAAGTGTGTAAGGCCTGAAGTCTTCTTTTGCGTATACCCCTCAAAATGGCTACTGGAGTCAAGGGTGCTGAACACAGATTAAGGGCAGAATTTAGTCAATATTTGCAAAGCACTTTGGAGTACTTGGGCATGAAAGACATCATATTAGGTAAATATTATTTTCATTCTGAGTTAAATCCTGAAATCTGTACTTCAAATGTTCAGAATTTCTGAGCTGAGGTAGATACGTGCATATGAAAAGATTTTACTTGGGCTAGGTTTCCTTGCTTACTTGTTGATCCTAAATGAAATGAAGATGTTTTTGCTTTGCTTGGCTGAGGGAAAAATAGCAACAGCCTTTCCTACCTCAGTCTCCTTGTTTTCTGTCTGAAAAGCGCAGGCCAGCACAGAAAAGAAAATCAAATTTGAGTTTATTTATAGTTAGTAAAGAAGGACCAAATGTCTCTTATTTTGACATTTACTAACAGATTTGCCTTTTAAGACATGTTGTTGTTGTGTAAGCCAAACGTAAGCCTGGCTGCTTTCATCCACCCTTTGCTAGGGACATCTCAGTAGTCAGGCCATATTATAGCAATGCCCAGTGGAAACATTACACACTGGGGATGACTTTATTTATATAAAACTTGCTTATTAAACAGTTGAAGTTGATGCTGGTAGTAGCTGTCTACTGGAAAAGTGGAGTATGTTCTTCTTCAGACCACTGATCAAAGAGCAAAGGCATAAATTTGTGTTCAGATACCAGAAAAAAAAGCCAAGTGATTCCTAGTAGAGAAGTCCTGCTGAACCCTACCTCACCACTTTCTTCTAGACATTGTTACTGTCAGCTTAGGTTGGAGAGTTGAAGAGAATTGCCAAGTTCACAAGCACACTAAAAAGCACAGTGCCTTCCTCTCTCTTTTCAGGTTGTCTTTTCCTATCTTTACATATCTGTCCTTTTTACACTGTCTGCAGTGAGTATATCGTTTATCGGTTAATAAGTTGTCTGACAAGATAGCCACTTTGTACCTAATTGTTCAGTTTATTTATGTATTATTGATGAGCCCAGACTTGAACTCTGCTTTCCTTAGAGGCTGCTTGATAAATCTGTTGGCTAATCCTATCTAAGACACTGAATTACCTGCTGTAGCATAACACATGACATTGCCTTTGCTTTGTATTCTTAAAAGGAGCTGGTTATACATTTCCAATGAGCTGTGTTTAACAGTAAGAAGTAAAATCAGATACATAATTCACATTGCTCGCTGTATTAATAAAAGATCTTCAGTGATGCACTGTAATGCATAAAATACTTCCTCAGCTTTTAAATCAGTGTTCTATTTTAGCTTGTAACGGCTCACATAGCTAAAAGAACTTCTGAACTGGTAAGTCTTGATTATGAGTAAAAAACTATTAGATATGTCAAAACACTTATGTTGTGTGTTACTAATATAATCTGAAAATATTTGAAAATTAATCACCTTATACTTTCCAAGGCAGTAGTTACTATTTCAAATGAATGAATAAAACACCAAATTAATTTTCTATCAAAACATGAATCTAATGACAGCACATTTTTGTACTCTGTTATTATTTCTGAACTTTTGACTTGTAGGCGCTGACATAAGGGAAAGTTGGGAGTATTACAAGAACTGCAGAGTGCAGGAAGAAACAGTGATACTGCATGACTAGCTATTTATGAATTCAGCTATTAAAACTCTGGAGCCTCTGCAAAATCTCTTAGACGGATACTCCTCTTAGACGAACATCACAAAACAGATTGGTGCTGACACCAAAAGAGACTACATGCTGAATGCATAAGCCCATTTAATGGTTTCCCTAAAAAGGGGAAAAAACACAAACTACACCTCAAGTAGAGCTTAATTTCCTGGGCCTGATTAATGCACGTTCTACTCATGTTAGTCTTGAAATCAATTGAATTCTACCAGCGTAGACCCAGAGCAGTACCCTGGTACAGGCCCCATCTGTGAAAAGGTGTTTCATTCTGAATTGCATTCAAATCAAGGACATTTTACTCCATCAGCAAATACATGATTATTTCAACTGGTACTTTGTGTGCCTTTTAATGTGGGAGGGAAGGTGCCAAATACGGTTTTGGTAATGTTTGTGCAGCTGTTGTGTTTCTGCTGGGGTTGTGTATCTGCAAATCAGAGCATGATTTGCCCATTTGATATTCTCTGTTCCGTCTTTACTATTTTTTTTTCTTTTTACCTAATAAACACAGAACTAAGTTATTCTAGATTAGGAAAGTTTAGTTTGGATATGAGTTTGACCATGTGAAGAAAGTTTATTCTCAGTATGTACAGTAGAGACATAAGCTTAGGTATGACCATTGAAGCTGTAGTTTTCAGTGGGTTGTTCTGTAACTTTAAAACTCTTAATATGCATTTGAGTCTTCCAAACACAAAGAACATTTTAAAACAAAAATTATTCAAGTCATTTATTTCAAGTTTAATGTGCACTCATTTAATGGTCTTTAGGCATAGAAGATTATGATCATTTTCATCACAGATTTTATCAAATCCAGAGGATGGTGTATTAATAATTCAGCAGCTTATAGAGAGAGGTGAGAGAATATAATATGGGACACTAAAATGATAAGGCACATTTTCCATGAAATTACTGTTATAGAGTGCTTTCATTGATTAATAAAATGGCTAAAGAGCCTGACTAGGCTGTGAGATTGCCTAAGTTAAACAACAGTTATTGTACAACTGGGTAAAACAGAAGCAGATAGTGTGATGCTGTGGGGAAAATGAAACATCAAATGCTAGTAAGAAGCCATTCTTATATCATAAAAGCATAAAAACAGCTCCATCAAGCTTTAATTACATTGTTATATTATACATTTGTTTAAAAATAATTTTAGCTCATTAACAGTGGTTATGGCATAGACTGTTGTAGTAGGAGTAGCAAATACTAAGTTCTGCTTCTATTTCAGTGCACTGAATGCGCAGGCTGCACTGTGTGAGTCCCAGGATTATCTGTTTAAAAAGCAGTGCTTCTGTGTATTTCAAGGGGTTTGTTGTTGACATTGGTGTCACGGTCCTGTTCAAAAATGCTGACACCCACTTTTCAGGGACTGGTAGTTTAACGCCAGGTGAGGGGAGCCCGCGGCCACCTTGTCCGTAACTTCTTGCCATGGGCAGGACCGGAGCCCTTTTCATGGTAACCGGTGAAAATGAACCACTTCCCTGGCATCTCTGCATGGCCTGTTCTAGTGTAACAGAGCTCAGCTTGTTTCACTTCATTCAGGGACTTCAGATGTACATCAGGCTGGAAATTCTGATTCAATATTCATTTGACAAAACCATAATTACCAGGGTTTGGTTTTTTTTTTTTCCCCAGTTCTTACTTAAGAAGACTTTCTCAGGGCCCGGATGTGATTTTTGTTCAAAACTGGGAAGACTGATACTAGAAAGTAATGTCCTACAAGGGAGAGTGCTCAGCTAGATGTGAAAGAGACGAATTAAAGTCCACATCATCCAGTACTTTTAGAAAGTTAAGAGCCACAAGAAGTGATACGGGAAGGCTATCCCCCAGTCTGGCTGTGGTGTGCAATTGGTGTATGAGGGAATGAGAGTAGGACTGAACCAGGATTTCCCACAGTGCTACTGTGTGCTTGAACTGCCGCGTTCTTCTGGTGAAAATGTCTTTTTCGTTTTGCATGTAAAATGTTTAAAAGTCAGTTTCGTCATGAGTCATCTTGAAAATGCTTTATTTGAAAAAACATACGGCTCTGACTTGGGCCAGAATCCATGGAGCTTAGATCTTCACCATTTGTCATAGATCATGTTACCTACCCTAATTATCTGGCAACTTTCCATGCTACTGTATAGGCCAGAGGAAGCTTTCAGAGATTTCATTTATTAAAGGCTTGGAAAAACCAAAGCATTTTCTAAATAAAGTGTGCAGGGAGGAAGAGGCTGATGCATACCCACAGACTGGCTGGACCCTGGCTGTAAAGAACCTGTTCAGATTTGCCGATGGCTAGCTAGAGCACTGCATTCATTTTGGACAGCACTTGAGATGGTGAAAAGCACGTCAGTAAAGGGAAGCACTTGAGTGGCTACAAATGAACAAATGTTTGGGAAAAAGTATGTTGTCAGAGAAGGTTAAAGGAAATTAAAATAGGCTTCCTGAAGAAGAGGATAGAGTATCTGTCTTTAAGTGTGTTCACAAGTGTTATGAAAAGGTAGGAGTCATTATTCTCAGCAGACTAGAGGGATGGAAAAAGGTCTTAAGATAAAATAGTGAAACCGCTGAAGAGTTTGAACTGAAAAGGGAAAATGCACGGAAACACCATTGCTGGTGTTGTATCCGAGGCAGGACTTGACAATAAGTTTTTGTTGATGCTGTGTGAAACCTATTCTGCTGTTGTTCAGGGCATGGATTTGGCTGCCCAGAGAGCTTCCTCCCAGCACTAACGTGACTGCTTCAAGCTGATGTGCTTGGGCTCTTGGCAAGACAACAGCCATGGTGCTGATAATTCCAGGTTTGAGTAACTTTTGCTGTGTGATTTTCTGGGAGGAATGTACAACAGTAATAGATTCAGAGTGTATCGGTGGGAAAAGCAGCAGCCAGCACTGAGGGTAGTGCTCTTTCCTCAAGCGGGAAGGAGGTGGAGAACATTTTCCATCTTTAAAAGAGTTTTGGTAAGACAGTAGCAGGTACAACTGTAACTTTGTATTTGAGCTCTTCAGCTTCAAAACTAAGAAAAAAATGAAATGTATTTGCATAGATAGGTCTTTTTTCTGTTAAAAGAAAACATATCAAGTGTGCAAAGGAAACACTGTTGCAGACTCTAACAAAAAAAGCTGTTATGAGTGCTACTTGACAAAATAGAAACAAAAGATGAAAACAGTCACGGAATAATTTAGTCATAAAATGAACTGTAATCTTGAAGGTCAAATTTTATCTTAAAAGGCATAGAGAAAACACTTAGAATTTATGAGAACTGATAAGTGATTTCATTGCATCAAGAAGACATCTTCACTGAAGTTGATAAGAAAAAAAAGTAAAACAACTTTTCCTCTTCTGCTTTTGAGTAATATTTTGAACATTTCTAACCACATCTACTCATGAATGACCTATTTTGGGACAGAATACTGCAAACTTCTCTACATTGCTCTGTCAGTGTATCTCAGCTTGATCTGTAGACCATCCTAGCAAAGGAATAAGTCAAGCTGCAAGCCTTGTCAGGCTTTTGAATTTTTGTTGCAACTGTAAACATAAAAAACTTATGTTGCTTCAAATTCCTCTTTTGAACATGCATAGGGCTCTGGCTTCTTGTTTGGTGCTGTCAAGGAAATAAATGTGAGTGACTTTCTTCATGAAAATAATCCTGTTGAAATTTAAGGAGCTCCTCATATATCAGAGTAACTGTGGATGGAAGTAGGATTGTCCATATGGCTGCCACGGTAGCTGTTTTGGTAAACTATGATTGTGTATCAGCCCTACAACACCCTTGTCATTTAAGAGATCTCCATGTTTTGCCAAATCCTTGAAATTAGTCATTTTTGTTATCACCCTCTCCAGGTCTGAATTAGTTGTGCCTAATGAGATCCCATCAGACTGTGCTAAATAATTTGGTTTACCAGAAATTTAAGCTGATTTGTCGCATTTGAGTTTGGCACGTGCTTCAGTATTTTATAGCTGTTCCTGAAAATTTCTGAGCTCTTGGGCCCTATCTCATCACATATTTGAATGGGTGCTTGATTTTAAATACTCTTACACTCTCAACCCCTTCAATGGCATAATTTTAATGCACGTTATACATATGCTCAAATGACCTGCTGCATTGGTCTAGAGTGCTTAAGTTCTTAGATGATCAAGCCTTTCAGTAACTTTTAAAAACTGGATTTCTAAGTATGTCATAGATTTTTTTCCTCTTTTGAACATGAAGCATAGCAGTATGCAGGCAGGATTTTCTAGTTACTTGGCACTTGTTACCTTTAGTTTTTGCTTATTTTTTAGAGTTTGCATGTGCTTTTGTTGTTAATGTTGTTCTGGCCCATTTTATTTCTAAGATTCTGCTGTGTAGAAGCAGATGTACTTTCCCACAGGAGCTACATATACCCCACTCAGTCTATAAATAACATAGTGGGTCAAATTCTGTCCATGGGTCCCTGCACACAGCTCCCACTGTAGTCATGCAAGGGAACGCTTTTGTCCTAGTTGTGCAAAACTCATTCACTGAGGTCTGTGGAGCCTCTCTTCTGCCATACTGCAACACAGGCAGCTCTGCACGTGGGTATACAAAAAATGCTTTTTTTTTTTTAGTCATCTGTCTGGTCTCTGTATATCCTTTTAATTAAGCTTTCCTGTCTTTTATTACATAATTACCACTTGAAATGATGATGAGGCAGAGATGAATATTGACAAAAATGACTTTAAAACTCAAAATAAGAAGGGCCCTGTTACCTTACGATTCTACCTGATCCAGTTCTTGTCCAAATGGCAATGGCACAATTCCCTTCACCTTCCATAGGATCAGACCTTGTCATGAAACTGGCCAGCTGTGTTGGGGTTGGAAAATGTTACAAGCTTACCAGGTTAAACAAATTTCCTCAGCTACTGTAGGCAGAAAAAGAAAGGTCTAATCTTAGTTGCTCAAACCTTTCCACCTTATCACCCAGTTTTCCCAGTGGGTGGCTACATCTATAATTTAGTGTGGATTGAGTAAAATAATAACAAAAGCACTTGCCACTTTGATCTCGAAGTGTTTATTTAATGAGCGTTCAATATGCAAGAGAGAGTTTAGCATAGGAGTCCAGACTACAGTGCGTTGGTTTGCGTTTTGTTTTATTTTATTTTATTTTATTTTATTTTATTTTATTTTACACCCAAGGTTAAAAGGAGCAGGAGCCCAGCCGAGAGAGTTCAGAGTTCATCTCTGCACGCTCACTGTCTTCCATTTAAATGTGCACAAAGGACTAATACAGTACCCGCTCTCCCCTGGGCTGTCTTTGATACACTCTGCTGTGCCTGGACTCTGCCACTCCTCCTATCAGTCTGATCCTACTTCTATTAGCCCGCTGTGCTCAGCACTGTAACCTCATTCAGCTAGCGCTCGGCATGCGGGCTAACAACTTCAAGGCTCTGTCAGGCATTGACACATGCAGGCTCCAAGCGGGAAGCTAAACACCCCCCTTCACCTCCTCTCCGCTTCCACATTAACCTCTATTAAGTGCGGGAAAAACACAAATGCTGTCGTGCCATCGTTCAGGTTTTTAACTACCAGTGTATATTTAGATATTCAGCCAGCTTGCCACCTCTGAGAAGCTACTCGGCAAACCCTCTGGTTCTTCCCCTTTCTCGCAAGGGGAGCGGTAAATCGCGAGTTCGCTTGGGGAACGCAACGGTAGAAGGTCCGGGTTGGGTATTTATGGCACAGGGATAAAAATCTGCAAGAAGACTTTGACACCACTGCCTATACTTTTTGAAGCAGTAGTGTTTTTTTATAAATGGAAAATAAGACAAGAATGGCTTCATTCTAGGAGAATCAAGCAGAGTATTTTCAAAACTTTGAAAGCCAGGCTGTAGACAAGACACGGTGCAGCGCCAGTCTGCAAGTCCTGTTGCACTTTGATCCAAGCTCTGAATGTATCAAAGTCCGCTGGGTGCTGCGAGCAGAGAGAGTTTCATTACTGTTTCGGGCTCTTTCTAAGTATAGGAGATGTCTGACAGCATTTCCTTGCAAAGCTGCACCCTCGCTTCCTGCTCTGGGGCTCGCTGCCAGTGCCCACCCACCTCATGGCTTGCTCCCACTCTCCAGAGAGCCGTTGAGACCAGGGCAGATTCCTTCCCAACTCCAACATCCCTAGCCCACACATCACCATACTTGGATTAATTAAACACATCACACCCCATATTCTCGGTTTAGACTCTTTGGACAGCACATAAGAAAATGAAAGCGCAGGAAACGTAAAGGATTTTCCTAATACTTTACTCTTGAAAAGCAGTTACAGAATTACAATGAGTTACAATAATAATCTTGAGACATGCCATCTCTTCTCTAGTGCGTGGCACATCAAACTTTCTGTGAGCTGGAGGGCTCTTAGTGTTCCAGGTGGGACAGGACTTCATCCTCTGCCCGTCTGCAGTAATCATCTTCCTTTGGCCATACAGGGACATCCATCTCTGCAAAGAAATTTGACTTCTTTTTGCCATGGTGCCCGTTCAGGCATTTTCACCCAATCTCAAAGTATTCCAGAACTCTCCTCACTTGAAAAGCAATCCTGGAAGGAGGGAGGGAAGATGGCAGAACAGAGACAATCAAAGGCGATACTACTAGATTGTTTTTTGACAATTTTCCCGTGATAGACCTTCAGCAAGGTGTCAAGCTCCTTTCGCAGGAAGGATGCCTGTCTGGAATGCATTACTGTAACCTGTCTTGGACAAATTTAAACATGTTCAGTACAGCATACAAAATGGAGTTCAGGAGACAAAATGGAGTTTCAATTTAATACAGACATAACGCTCTGCCAAACTGTGTCAAGAAAGGGATTTTCCATCGCGTAATAATGTTTACAGAGCATCTCTGTTTTTATCTTTAATGGTTGCCGTAACAAGATCAACTGTTTCTTTAGCATAGCCATTTGATGATTTATGTTGTATCCCATCATTATTTTAGTCTCATTTCAACAGCTCTGAGTAAAATAAAATATCACCGTCTCTCGTTGAGCAACCTGAGACAATGTCCACTTGGCATTTAGTTTAAAATAAACAAAATTACCTGTTTTTAAAGCTTTTTCACTATTAGTGGTTTTTAGATAATGTAAGCTACAAATGGTATCTATGAGCTGTAAGCACTAAATTCACTAAATCACTCTTTTTAGACAACATTATTGCAACATTTTCTTAAAATGAAACACAACGAATTATTTTGGGGCGCCGTCAGAGCAAGGTAAACTATGGTTAAAAGGTATAGATAAAGTTTAAATTTAAATCTATCTTACAATTCCAATCTAAGATGGGAGAAATTTGTATTTAGATTATGTGATTAGTAACACAGGCTTTGAAGATCTTTAACATCCTTTGAAGAAATCAGGATGTCAAGTCCAAGTGGCTTTAGCCAGAAGCTGAATTTATTAAATACAGCACCTTTCACCAATTTGATCATCTCTCCCCTTGCTGCTTCTCCTTTAATCTCTGCGTTTCAGGATATTGCTTTTGAGATTCATTTGTGCACAAAACAGTGTCCGAAGTTGCTCTTGCTCCCCACCCTAGCCCCAAGCTTGTTTTGGCATCAAAAGCCATATGGGCTAGTATTCATCATGCTTCCCTGTCTACACTGCAGTTGGACGACATGTAGCAGTAACACTGTTGTGCTTCAGTATGAACTAGAAGAAACTCAAATGTCCACATGCTTGGTTTTTTTTTTCTTTTAGGTAATATAACTATGCCTGCAGAACTTTAGGGTACAAAGATAGATAGATATATATATATATATATGCGTACAAAGAGAAAGCAAATATGCAGTTCCCTCAGACCTTGAAAACCGTGGATGAAAAAGGAGCAAAATAAACCCTCACTTCTCTCAAGAATAGCAAAGAAATGTGAGGTAGCAAGGACACAAAGAGAGGGGTGAAAATTTGTCTTCCCTGCAATCCAGATAGCACAGATGACCCTGGCAGTGAAGACAGAGTGACTTGGCATAGAAGAAGGTAGTCCGTGGGGAGGGGAGGACATGTAGTTAGGCTGGAAGCCTCTGTTGAATCTGTGCATCCCTGTGGCCATTGTCATCTGAACTAGCTACATGAAGCTAATGCAGGTGTGTCTCTGCATTTGTAATCACTGCATATGCACATAACAGTCAGTAGTATAAAAATATATTTTGTTTGCAGTTATCCTCTTTGGCTTTCAACCCCTTCTAGGATTTTCTGCCCTACTTTGCCTTCCTTTTTGTCTTCCAAATTGTTTTGTGTACGTAGGCTATAGTGAAGATTCTTTAACTTGGTGTCACCATGAGAATTTTGTTCTCTATTTGTTTTTGTGCAACCTGATAATAATGTCTTTGTGACACAGTCGACAGGTCATTTTTCATTTAAAGAAGGACATAAAGAATGAATAAAAAATTACCATTCTTGCAAGCTTTGCTACTTCATAATCATTATTATAAATGCCGGCAGAGTTGGCTGCAACCAAAGTAGTAAGGTGAAAACAGGCTTCCTGGCCATGACTACGTCATATGACTCTGATGTGATGCCATGCTAATGGAAGACAAAAGACAGCTTTGGATCTCTTGGTAAATCCATGCCTAATTAAACATCCTCACCACTCTGGATGTTTGCTGAACTCTGTCATAGCTCTTGCATCAGTAACAGTCAGCCAGTATTTATGTAATTATGTTCCTAACTCACGCGTGTAAATTGCATTTAATAACAGCACTTGGGTATTTTGTGCATGTTGGTTGCTGAACGTTACAGCTTGACTTACAAAAGATTATTCTAAGGGAGATTCTAACTGGCCATGCCACTGTGTTGTCTGTATGTTTTATTTATAATAGTCATTTAAATAAAGAATATGATGCAATTCTGAATATATATTAAAAACTGCTCCCAGTTATGTACCTTTTCATATTACAATGCAGTCATATTCTTAGTTTGCTCTCACCCAAACTTCTCATGCAGTTACACTTTAATATGAAAAGAAATGTTGTCAAGAGTAGTTATTATCACACATCAGAATATTGTATTAGCATTCACTTTTAATAGATTAAAATGAAAGATTTTGAAATCTGCCCTTAATGATACTGAAGGATCTTGGAGACACATTGAGAAAGCTTTAGATGAAATGTCATATGATATATATACATCCTACATAGGTTTATAAAAGACAGTTCATTTAACTGCCTGCCTTCGTGTTTCATCTGTTCTGTTTGGATGAGTCATCTGCAGGTTAAGTGATGCTTGTGCACTTTCTTTGATTGAAATCAAGCACAGTGAGTGGCAGGGAAGTTTAGAGGGTACCAGGTTCTTGTAGAACTGGGATGATGAGTAAAACAAGACAATTTTGGAGGCATGGAGTATAACCTGGAAAAAGAATCTTGTGATTGGAGGCATCTTTGGGTCTTATCTACTGATCTTTTGACTCACGGTCTGATCTGGAAAGCTTCCTTGAATTGCTGATGCATAGATAATCTCACTTGTAAAGCTGAATTCAAGGTGGACATAGTATGAATTAAGCTGTCCTGGAGGAGAGTTGTTGAGAGATGCCGTGCTGCAGAGCCTGCATATCATAAAGCAGTGTAGAAAAAGGTGAAATGATTCAGTGTTCATTTGTGGGGTTTAGGGGCTTCTTTTAGAAGCTTCTGATAGACATGGGGAAAAAAAACAATAGCAGAACCTTCCAGTTGATGAAATCGTTGGCATTTTTTTGTCAGTTTATTGGTTTAATGTGAGATGGTCACTTTTGGGCAAGGTGTGCACAGATAAAATGTGCTGCGTCAATGTCTCTGAAGTTATTGAAGGCTTGTATAATGTTTTTTTGTCTGGGGTGGGATATATAGGTCATCTGTATTCCACACGTCTTTGGTAGTTGGGAAAGGGGATGATGAATAAACAATTCTGCATTGAAGTAAACATTTTGTCTTATTTTGGTATACAAAAATCATAATTTCACTTTTTTATAAATGTTTTAGTAAACATTGAGAACTTAAAGGAGGCTTCTCCTGACAATACCCGCTGTAGAAGTGCATGTATATATGCTTTGTCATTCCAGTTTATGGGTGTTTATGGGTGTTTTTCAGGCTTACACCTGAAGTCTTTGAACTGCCAAGAAGCCATGCACCACACTGCACTAGACTGAGGGCAGATAATAATTTATATAGCTGTAAATGTAGTACAAATACTAACATGGCAACAGTGTCAGCTAATACATTTCAGTTCACATCCTGCAAATACAAACACTACAAAAAATATACGTTGCCTCAAATCTTATTGAACTATACAACCTATTACACAACATTTTACACATACTTCTAACAAGCAGATGCTAAACATTGCAGTGACTAAACTCCATGTTTGAATATTGTGAAGTAATAAATCAAACAGCAGCTGGGAATTTTTAGATGCTAACAGGTCATGCAGATTTTACAGACATTATGCATCAATGTATTTTTCTGAGAATTTACCCTAACAAATTAATCTAAAACATTGCAGAAGGTCATTTCTCATTTAAGGCCAAGCCACAAGGCCAGGAAGTTTAACTTTAGGTATACTTTTGGCTTTCGATTTCATTCATACATGTTCACGTTAAGCCCACAGACCATGGTAGAACAAAAGCATTTCAGAGCTAAATACAGGGCCACGAGCAACAAACAGGAAGGGCTGAGATGCAAGATCCTTTCAGTGCCGGAGGCACCACTAGTAGCAAGGCACTGATCAGGAAGGCAGATGATCCAAGAACAACACACAGAGTGATGAAAATTTCCAAGATTTATCGAAAAATGACCTTAGGGAATTTTTTCTGTGAGTGCAGACTTGGTGATTGCAAGCTTGGGAGCAAGGACAAATGACCAAACATCCAAAAGAGGTAATTATACGAAAGACTAGTACCCTTCCTAAAGATTCTTAAATCACAGGTGTAGGCATTATGGAGGGCAAAATAAATTGAAATAACCCTGGACTGTATCTAGCCTGTATGCAGAAAAGGAAAGAAATGTCTTCATGTTTTCTGCAAGTAAACATGTGCAACATAATGTTTGAATATAGCAATGTTTGCAAGGTAGTGCAGCAAATATATGAGGGTAATGAGGGAAATTCAAAATAGGGGACGTAAGGAATCGTGGATTCCAGGGCAGATAGGACTACTGTAACCAGCCAGCGTAACTATCTTGTTCATAGGATTTCTCATAAATACAATATGGAATGCAACTTCTCTGAAAAAGATATCTAACTTCATTTTAAAATGTCCAAGAAGTGATGAGTTTGTTGTTGACATAAGGCTTAATTACCTTCTAAAGTAGGGACTTGTATCTTATTTCAGAACTGAATTTCTCTAACTCCCCATTTCTCAACACTAGATCTCATTATACCACTGTCAGGAAGGCTGACATCTTGCTATCAGACATCTTTCCAGGGTGTAAGTACCAATCGTGGTGATCAAGGCACCTTTCAGCCTTTCGTCTGACAAGCTGAATAAGTTGAGCTCCTGTAGGCCTGGCACTGGAACGCTTGGTTTCCAACCGCAGGCTGTGAAATCTCTCCTCAGAATTCCACCTGTCCATCTGAGTAGAAGAAACAATGCATTTTTCCAGTGTGCAAACAATCCAGGCGCTACAAAATTTTCTCCAAAACTCCACTTTGAATGCTAATGACTAAGAACATTCCTGAATGAGAAAGCTGAAAGAAGTGTAAACAAGAAACAATAAAGGAACAACCATCGATCCCTGTTTTTAAGATCTACTCCGACTATCTCTGTTCCATCAAACCTTGGAAATCCTCTGTTCCCTGTGGCAGATCTGTGCCCGTGGCATAATCCTTTCCCTCCCCTGAAACTAGGACTTCTGACAGATAGGCTGTGACTATGTATTAAATCGCTCTGGCCAGGAAGGGCAGACCATCAACTGCTATGCCAGGAGCTGGCACTTGTTCATTTCTACTGCTGCTGTTAAAAGCCTTGTAGCCTCTGGCAGAGAAAGAGGATGAACAGCTGGAAGCCGAAACCTTTTCAGCTGCCTCAGCAAAAATGGGTAGAGCTATCTGCCAAAGCCACAGTTTGACTTTGCCACCTTGGTCTAGTTGAATATACTGTACCTTGCAGGTAGAATATCCCGAGAAGCTCAGCACGGGTCGAGAAATGTCCATAGGATATTTCACTGCCACCTTCTGTAGGAGCAGAGCAAGCTCAGTAGCGGGGACTCTTTAAAAATGCCGCCGCGTCATCAAGAATAATGGCTGGTTTCCAAAACCTGTCACTCTAAGCATTCACAGAAGGGGTCAGGTGAAAGTTATTTCAAACAGACCTCGTAACAGCTGGAAATTTGTGGCTGATGACTGGGGATGGGGATTCCTGCTGTTGTTCATTTCTACTTGAAAGGTTTGAAAAGATTTTCCCTACCTCCCGAGCGGGCACTGGGACTATAGTTGCCCTCTTGGCACTGCCACTTGAGTGGGTATGAAGAGAGTTCTGTGGGGACATTTTCCAGGTTACGTAAGAAATCAGTAGTTTCATACTTCTTTGTGTTGGTACAGGATGAGGCTTCAGTTCTGAGAGTTTTTCTCCATCTAGACCTTCAGATTTTAATCAACTCCTTTTTATCACATTGCTGTTACTTCTTAAAGGCAGCTGAGGGGAGAAAAAGAACACCCCCACAAAAGCTTTGTATACATTTCCAGGAATGGTATTTATCATTTATGGAAGGGTATTTTTTGCAGTTCTGATTATGAAGATTTACTTCATTCACATATTGAGCAAACTATCCTCTTAAACCATACGGTCAGGAGGTATACTATTTCATGCGTTCAGATGTCTGAAAGCTGTCTGGAAATGTATTTCCTACTTTCTGATACGGGAACGTTTCAATAGGAGGGGGTTTAATTTGTTTTGAAATTTCAACTCTCATTCTGCTCAGAAGCTAAAGTTGGAATCCATTAAGATGCATTTTAGTGCAGTTTCTATTCTCATCTTCCTTTTCTCAGTAACTGTGCAATTCACTTAGTACTTCATTACAACCAACAGCAATATGTATACATGGTGCACAACATGAGCCATTTTGTTTTAAAACAGATTGCAGATGAAAGGAAACCATTCATTTCTTGCTTGCTAGCTGTAATTACTAGAGCGCTAATTACTCCAAATCACTGACATCCAGGGTCAATAAGGATGACAACAGGAACATCAAAGACAAGATGCACACACGCAATTACAAGTCTCTAAAACCAGGCTGTAATATTATTTTATGGCTACTGGTTTTTTTCAGTCAATGATGAAAAATATTGAAGTTTGCTGAATGTTTACTATTATTTCCTTTGCAGTTTGACGGTGAGAACATGTATATGAGTATGACAGAGCCGAGCCAGGACTATGTGCCAGCCAGCCAGGTGGGTTAATTAATCTTCTCTGCCTTGTTTCAAATTGTAATTAAACAAATTCAAAGAGTTGCATTGCAAATGAGTGGCACTATCAGTAACTGCTGCAATCAGGAATAATCATAATTTATAAACAAAGCATTTAAGCGTTGTTTCCAGTTAATGAGATAGAGCTGATAAAACACCAGAGTTGGCGTTTGTTGAAAGATACTACCTTGTTTCCTCTCCAGAATGCAAGCAGCTGTTTTGCCAGCATGATCTTTCCTAAACAGTTGTTTTACCTTCAGGAAATAAAGTCTTTACAGGTGCAGGTTATTTGTTTATCTGACTGCAGACAAGTTAATCATTATAAGCTACACATGTCACAAATAGCTTTAATTATCACTCGCAGGCCAGTTGTAGTTTAAGAATTGCATTTTTAACACTGATTGTACGGCTGACAAATGTTGCCGATGTTCCATGATTAGTGGTAGGGTTAAGGTAATGACTTGATCTTGTGTAGCTTGCAGCCCAAAACGTTTAATGTGATGTGGATTCTTTACAGCTGTTTTTAAGCCCTTTCCTTTTTGGGGAACCCTACACATTAAATTCTGATATTAGGCGTATATTTAAAAATCTTTCACCTTTCCACTTGAACCCTAAGATACTATAGGTTTCTAAGAAAGAATGATTTTAATTATTTCTGAAACAGCAAAAATAGTTTTGAAATTTTTGGTTTGTCTACCTGAGCCACATCTATATGTGAGGGAGAAATTTTCATTTACTTTATATGTTCCGGTCAGTTTAATTTCATGTTAGTAAGCGATGGTGATACTGGTACAGATCAGTTAGATTGTGTCAGAAATTGCTGTGAATAATTAGACTTGTGGTCAAGGTCGTGGAATATCTTAGGCCCAGCAGTGGCTAGTTGGATATATGTCTTTCTGAAAAGACCAGAAGGGTTATGTGAAGAGCTCTCGTTATGTGGGAAATAAGTTTGCATGCGTGGCAAGTGTGTATAGGTGAGCAGGATGTAATTTAGGAATCAACAGCTTTGGAAAGTGGCAGTACATTCAAAGCTAGATGTCTCCTAGAAGTAGTGTTCTTCAGGTCCAGAGGTTCACTTGGAAGCAGGGAAAGAGGACGTTGTAAAAGGTGAGCTATGTTATTCAATCAAAAAAAACTGTCTTTAAAATGTTCCACCATATTGCTTTCCAGCGTTCTGTTGAAGTTATTCTGAAGTACCTTTAGAGACCAACTGTACTTTGCATTTAGGATTTGTTCATGATTGAACTTATTCAGCTAAGAACCCTCCAAGATCCAGAGGTAGTTTAGACTAGAACTGTTTGATTAAAAAATGAAAAATTATATTATTAATTTTTCTCTAACCATTAATCCAAAAACTGTACTGACAAGTTTTAGTATTACTATTAGATTAAAGCAGCCTAGTATCATCTCATTTCTGCCTTAAGGGTTTTGAAGTGCAAGGGCTAATTGAATTTGTTTGAAACAGTAGAAATACAAACTCTGTGAATGATTGCTGTTATAAGGCAGCTGCTACCTTTCAGAGAATCATTATGTCTGTCTTAAGTAGTTTTGAATAAAGAATTGCAAATCCACATTATACATCAGAATTATTTTTCTTCTGTTGATATTTTTGTACTGTGTATGCATGTACTTTAAATAATTTAAATGGCATATTGAAAAATTAAGAGTATAAGTTTTAATCTTTTATGCGGTTTCTACATGTGCTAATAAGGCCCGGATCCTCAGAGATATTTATGCATCTAGCACTTACTGGTTTCAGTGGAAGTAAGGTGTTTAAAGTACCTTTAAAGATCCAGGCCTAGATATTTTAAATGCAAATGATTTTGTCTTCAAGGAAAAAAATCTATCAAATGTGACATTTCCAAATTCAAAATGACAGAAAACCCTGAATCCTTACTAAGGGCTGGAACCAAGAAAGAGCTTACAGACTTAAAATCTTGCTATGGCAAAGCCGAGTTCTTGGGTGTCTGGTTCCCGGGTGGAGTTCAAATTCCAGAGGCAGGTGACAAAATTCTGCCCTTTGCTGGGGGACCCGTGTGGCAAGAGGTAGCTCGACTGCAAGAGGGGCAGTATTTTAAGCTATTATCAAACGCGTACCGGTCAAACAGCCTCCTGTGCCTGTTTGAGAGAAGCCATCAGCGTTGGGCTGTCCCACCCTCCTGTTCCTTACTGTGATTCTCTCCTGGTGCTTATACCGTGGCAGCAGTTTTTTAGGTGAATATGTATGAAACCCTGCAATAATAACTAAATTAAAAAAGTGGGAGGCACAAAAACCACACTTGGAGTAGGATGCCGGGGGTGTGTTGGAAATTCTGCCTCTCTCTTTTTTAGGGAAAAACTGGGACTGCGAGGGAAGCCTTCCTGAGCCTGTTCCTGATGTATATCGCTGCTAGCCATTCCTCAGAGGAGCTAAGCAGCACTTCGTTGACAGTATTGGCGAGGTCTTCACCGACTGTAATGGGGCACCGTCCCTATCTCAGGCATAAATGTTTGGGGGTCACCCAAAATTGGTGAACTGACTACCCCTTCAACACCCAATCTGCTTGTTAAAACTGGACAGAATACAATATTCACTGCTCTGAAAACAAAGCATGCCAGATTGTGTAGCTTACTGGGGAGGGAGAGGAAGGGGAAAGCATGTGGCTGTATTTTCTGGTCCCTGTTTTCAAGACTCTTTGTTCATTTTCCACTTGCCGCTGCTGGATATAAACCAAATAATCCCATAAGAAGAGATGAGAAAATGTTCTCTCCCAGATGAAAGCCTGGTCACTTAATCCATAGAGTGTTCTCCTGTGTCCATTTTGCATCTGTCCTCACAAGCCTTGCAGTTGCATGACTTCAGCAAGTAGTGCAGGCTCTCTCCCATCCCCAATAACTTGGTTGTTTCCTTGCAAGATCACAGATGAGGGTTTGAAACCTGTCAGAATGAGGAGTGAATTCATTTCTCCACTTTCCTTGATGGATGCACATCTGTTAACTAAAATATGAATCCCACATGTTAGGAGATGCACAGTCCTATCAGAAACTTTTATTCGAGCTCTGATCATGCTGCCTGAGTCAGACACAAGCATCATTTTCTAATTTCAGAGTCAGACACAGCTTATTTGGGAGGCAGGTTGGCAGACTGAGTATACAACACCAAAGACCGACAGGTTTCTATTAGGCTATCTTCAGGATTATGTGACTGTAGAGGCAGGATTTTTGGGGTCCTCATGCACGCTGACATCCTCACATCCTTGCTTTAGATCTAACCCTGAGAAGTTATTTTTGCTTGTTTTGCCTTTTTCCTCTTACTTTTCCTAGAATCCAGCATTTCAAGAAATTTGGGGGCTATAAAATAAACTGTGTTGCAGAAGAAAATAAAATACAGACATCAGACAGGTTTCAATTGCCCTGGAAAAGCTGAAATTGCACTTCAGTTCTTTCTGTTTACTGCAAAGTGTTCATATCCAGAAAAACATCACCTTGTATTATTTTAAGGATTTTAATCAATTTATCCCCTTTAGGCTAACATAAATAAAAGCTCAGCCATTGGACAGGAAAAATATAGTTTTGTTCCTTTTGCTATATAACATCAAACATCTGCATAGCTTGGTAATCCAAGACAAGTTGCCTCACAGCATCCCTCAACAATTATCATTTCTGTTCAATTTTCAAATCAGTACATGCTTTGGGACTTATAGACTAAGTTGCTAAGTAGCAACATATGGCTCACTACTGTTCCTGTGATGTTGCTGCAAGCAAATAGCATAATTCTATACTTGAAATGATTTTTACAGAAAGCCAGTGCTGGAACTGAGCCAGAAGTGTAAGTATACAGTAAAAATTAATGATATTCTTTTAGAATGTCCCAAAAGACTGTTTGGCAATGTTGTCTCTGTGTACATTTTATATATATGTGTAAATACTGTATTTTTGGTTATGATATATGTAGCATAGGACTCTGCACTGCAGGCATCTCTTAAATGAGTTATGCCAGCCATATTAACCAACATACATAGTAAAACTACCTGACATTTTCACTACTAATTGCACTTCAATCTGAAAATATTTATCATTTTAAAATAAAACTATGCCAACTGCTCTGCATTTCAAATTCTCACAAATATATTGTTCTCTCCCCACACCTATAATTGGAATCTTGGAGATGAATTGTTCTTCATGTAATTCCTCCTCCTGTAATTTGTGGGCCACGCACAGCACAGTATAAAATTATATTGTTTATTTTACATTTATTCCTAGTCTCAATACAGAATGTAATTCAGGACTCTGTTGCATAGAGCACTGCACACTTTTGTGACCTTCCTAAGGTCTGATAAATGTTAAGGGTAATGAATCCAGCTGCCACATCCCTTGCACAATCCAAAGGGAAGGACGGAGAACTCACCTGGAGCTGATGGTTTGGGGCAGTAACCCCATTGCTTGCACAGAGATGGTATTTTCCTCCCTCCCAGAGCTATGCCGGGGGAACTGTATAAGACATGTATGCATGCTCTTTGTTACAGTGGGCACCATGGGTGTCAAAACTGTTTTGCCCTGTACAGCTCCAGGGTGAAATGGTATAGAATGACATCCAGCAGTGAGATTTTTCACGTTAATAGGAAAGTAAAGAGCTCCCCTGCCTTTTGTTGCCCTATGCACGTGGTCATAGATACATCCGTAACTTTTTATTTTGTGTTTGTACTCTAATTTCTCAGAATATTTATGGGATAGCTGTTACTGATGTGAAGCAGAGATGGATAAATGCTACATAATAGCTGCCCTCTCTTGCTCTGTGTTTGTCCTTCCCTGTAGGTAGACTAGAATTTCAGGGTACTGTATCCCGTTCCTGCCAGAAGGTATGGCTTGTCGCTCTTGTCACTTTTCTAGGGCCAGAGTCAGCAGAGCAAGGCAGAAGTTGGCTGCCTTGGAAGGGATTCAGGTAAAGCAGCATTCTTAGATGGAGAATCACTGAATGGTCCGGTATAGTCCCATGGGCACATACTGCCCTGAAGTCCAGGACAATCCTGCCCAAAAGCTGGAAAGCCTTTGCTCATTAGTTGAGAGGCTGCTCCACAGTGAGAGGGCAGTACCACCTGGTCAGTCTGCTGGCTGGCTGCAGTTCAGGGCTGTTTTGGACCATATTCCACCTCTCTCTTCCTGGTCCACTATCTTTTAATTTCAAAAATAGAGTATCAAAGGAAGGTAGTCCACTTCTCGTTCCTCTCTTTCTCTGTAGAGGCTGTAGATGCCATGTTCCAAAGCAAAAAAAAAAAACCCACAAACCCCAAAAAACAAACAAACAAAAAAATCCCAAAAAACAGGGATGTAGGTTTAAATGGCTTCAGGGAAAGAAAAACACCAGGCAGGTCTTTCAGGTCCTGAATGAGAGGTTGAAGGTAGAAGTAATTTTATCCTACCTTTCCCTTTTGTATAGAACATAATCTTCTAATGTGACTTAGCATCAGGCACAGAGTCTGGAAAGAATTGAGTCCCTGATCAAAATACATCAACAGTTGCATTAACAAGGCTATGTATATGTTTAT
>VZSF01006781.1:63207-213207 GCA_013398295.1 Chionis minor | reverse complement strand
GACAGCCCGAAGCATCTATCTTTTAAAAACTGGCATTTTTCCACAGTTCAGATGCAGAAGCCTTGGTGCAAATGAAAAATTAAGACATGCTCTACATAGTTGACAGTGCCATTCATTTCATTTAAATTAAATATCTATAGGCAAATTCCCAATTTTAAAGAACTGTTGCTAATACCAGATTCTGTTGAGTATATGCACAGTGACGGAAGTAACCACTGAACACACAAATTAGTCTTACTTAATGTATGTTGCCTTCTGTGCTGTCATACAGTAACAGTTCTGCTCTTTGCAGGAGGGATTTACATTGGATGTTTGAATGCTCACTGCCTCTTGTGGTCAGTTTGTTTGAGGTGTCTCCTCAACTACCAAAACTTTCTATTTTTATGCCATCTGAAAAGGGTAAAAGACAGGCTGCATGGCCAGGCCCAAAGAGTTGTGGTGAATGGAGTTGGTGGCCAGTCACAAGTGGTGTTCCCCAGGGCTGAGTATTAGGGCGAGTTGTGTTTAATATATCAACTATCTGGGTGAGGGGATCGAATACAGCCTCAGTAACTTTGCAGATGACACCAAGTTGGGCAGGATTATTGATCTACTTGGGGGTAGGATGGCTCTAGTGAGGGATCTGGACAGACTGGATCCATGGGCTGAGGCCAATGGTATGAGGTTCAACAAGGCCAAGTGCTGGGTCCTACACTTGGGTCACAACAACCCCATGCAGCGCTACGGGCTTGGGGAAGAGTGGCTGGAAAGCTGCCTGGCAGAAAAGGACCTGGGGATCTTGGTCTGGTTAATAGCCGGCTGAATATGAGCCAGCAGTGTGCCCAGGTGGCTGAGAAGGCCAACAGCATCCTGTCTTGTACCAGAAATAGTGTGGCCAGCAGGAGCAGGGAAGTGATCGTCCCCCTCTGCTCAGCACTCGTGAGGCTGCCCCTCAAATACTGTGTTCAGTTTTGGCAAGGATAAGTAGCATAAAAGATAAATTGAAGGGAATCAGCAAGGTCATTGTTCAGGAGCAAAAGCTTGGACTTGGGTTGGACAGTGAATCAGGGTTAGGTGTTTGTATCATTTTATTCTACCAAGCTTTTCTTATAAAATTATATGAGAAGGTGGCATAGACAGTGACATCTCTTGATCTCAGAGTGGGCATCTCAAAGATCATCTGCTTTATGAAGTTTCCATCATTTGAGGCAGAAATGTCACAAATATTTAACCAGAAACATAACAGTACTGTCCTTTAGATTTGGGAAGCCATAGTACTGTCCTTTAGATTTGGGAAGCCATAGTTGATTCCAACAACTTTTTCATAGTTTTGTGTCTGTAAATAGCCCAAATTTAAGGATGCTCAGTTCTGAGGTTGTCAGTGTGTAGCTCCTATCTGAAATATACTGAAATCTGCTTATAATAAATACAGGTGTAATGAAAATCCTCTTTATAATAAAGTGAAATTAAAGCCTGTGTCTGTTCAGTGCTATGCAGTGGGTTTAATGGTGTTATTTGGTGGAGGGCTTTCTCTCTGGAATGTAATAAAGATCCAGGCAGTTCCCCTAAACTGAAGAGCTGATAAACGCCTCATCCACTCCCACAGTCATGAGATGAAAGAAAAACCATTGGCAAAGTTCCTAGCAGCTCTGTGGTAAAGTAAATACAGCATTTACTGCTTACTGCTACTCTTTTTTGATTCAAAAGTGAAAAGGCGAGCTTGCTAGTGTTTCTGTGACCAGTGGAATGAAAAGGAGCTATTCCATGTCTTTCTGAATAGAGGAAGTCCTGCTGATAGTAAATACAACTATGAAGGAAAAAACTCTTGGGGGAGGGGGAGGGAGAGGGGGACAGGGGAGACCCTAACTTTCCTGTCCACCCCCAAGAAGAGCCTAACAGAGCTGAAGGTACAGGCCACCATTTATTATTAATACATATGAGCTGTACTTATGAATTGTAACTGAATACATGGAGTATAGCCTTCCGTAATGCTTTTGATGGTAGACAATTGCTTTCATTAGAAATTCCAGATAAATGGCTTGTGTTGGAAGAAGAGATGCTCTAAGAAAGCCCAGGGGTTGGGGCAGGATGACGACAGGCCTAGAAGTGGGAGCTCTTGCTGCAGGGAAAACCTTGGGCCTGGCCTTGTGCTGGAGTTCCCTAGAATGTCTTTTTGAGAAAAAAGGTAACAGCATGACATTGCAGGAGAGCCCATTGCCAACACTGGATCAGTTGCACCGAGGAGACTCTAGATGGTTCATCACGAAGGCTTTCCAAATGGCAAGGGGAGAGATGGCAGGAAAGTAGGATTGGGTGTTTGAGGCCTGTGGCTGCTATTGGCAGGACAAGCATACGTCCTGTTCCTCGCTCCTTCCCTTCACGTGCAATTGCAACAGCCTTGTTTGTGGGATATGTTGGGCTTGCTGCAAATGTATATAGGACTTTAGATTTCTGATGTTCCAGTCTGAACAAGCATCTGAACCATCCTCCTGGACAAGACAAACCAGAGTACTGTCACAGCACCATTGATGAAGTTAACTGAGGAAGTTATGTCTGTATGTGTTACATACATGCATACTAAGTATGGAAATGCCAAATTGGCTGAAAATGTTAGGTGAATAGGGTGCTCTGTGGATGCTTTCAAGTATCTGTCCATACCATTAGCATATGACTTGGATTCTGCCTAGCTTTATTGAGGTAGTAAAATAGTTTATGTCTTAATAAAAAAAATTAAAAAAAAAAAAGAAAGAAAAAACATTATAGGAAGTACTAGTCCTTGAATTGTATGTTATTTTGGGGTGTTATTATTGCCTTTACTACAGTACTCCTACTACTTTAAGAAGCTTGGTTAAGTGTAGTGGACAGTGATGTGGTAGGTGATGTGGGCTCAAACACACTCTGACTGGTTTACAAGCAATTACCACAGTGTGATTTATTTTTTTTTAAATAATCAGAGAGCAGCCATCTATTTAAAATGCTTAGCCCATACAATATATATAACATTATTATACAGTCACACATGTCATAACTTAGGTTGTGTAGTTTTGTGCCACTAGTATTTTACTTTCTTTTTAATAAGTGAAGCTAACATCCTAATGGCAGTTCAATTGCTCCCACCGTTTTTGAAGTGCTACTAATTAGAGAGACATTTGAAACACAGCAAGTCAAAGTATAAGGTAAAAGCCAGGCTATCCACATATGGCGTGCAAGAAGGGTGTACAAACAAGACAGCAGATTTGCTGAATGCCCCCAATATTAGGTACACCCAGCCTGTCAATATTTGGTTTAGGAATATTTGCTTTTAGTAGCGAATGTAAAAGTCCCTTCTTCTTGTTAAAGAACTGGTGAGAGAAGACTCTAGACTTTTGTCCTACTCCTGCTCAATGAAAGTAGGAGGACAGATCTCTCTTCCTCCTCTAGGAGGAATTGAGACATCTTGGTTCAGCAAACATGCAGCACAAGGTATTTTCACTGTAGGACAGTGAGAGAGGGAAAGAAAACAAATGTTAAGTTAACATTTCTTTGTACCTGTGAAATCATGGGAGAGAAAACTTTTTTGAGGCCATCAGTCTTTTAGGACAGTAGAAAAGATGGTGTTGAACACAAAATGTCCTCTTTTCACAACTCATGAATCCCTCCTGGTAGCTGTCTGTTACATGGCTCTAAGCTCACCAAGATTACACTAATGAAAAACCACTGTGTATACAGTGTCCATAATACTTTATTTGGCTTTGCACAGTTTATGCATTGTGTTTGAGTAAATATGAAATGTTCTCTTTGTCATGTGTAACTCTGCGCTCCGTTTAGTGAGGGTCTGTTTTTACTGTATGTATTTTCTCCCTTGGAGATGTCTCAGCCGATGGCTGTATTGTGGCTTCTAGAAGCAGGGGCAAATACGACTTACAAATGGCAGTACTCACACCAGCTTCCCATTAAGGAACAGGATGGGGCAAGGGGAGAGCAAACTCCTGTGCCAGAGGTGAGAAACACAGCTGGAAAGCATGGGCAGAACGGAAGTCCTCATGCATAAGGATGGAGATGTCACTGCCAGACTCCTTTTCCTTTCCCTGTCCTGTTGTTTTCATTCTTGGGGATTTTACTTTGGCTTTCACAGTCTAGCCATCCTGTCCTATTTCATACTAAGATAGTTGGTAACGGAGGTGTAAACCTTGTTGGGAAACAAGCAAAGCAAGTAAAACAGTGGTAATGTGCACTGCAGTAAGTTCTGTGTTCAGCAGCTCAGTGAAAACGTAACGCAGTTTGTTGCTGGTCTGATTTAGGTTTTTATATCCGTGCTCGTACAGAGGAGAGTAACCTCAGGCATCAGGGAAGACAGTATTACTATGATGACTAATGAAAAATCCCTTTGTTTGTAATTAGGCATTGATTATTCCCCTGCCTTTCTGCACGAATTCATACCATCCTCCATCTGCAAAGTCGTGTTGGGGAAAACGTTTTCTTCTAATAGCTGCTTTTTGAAATTGTGCCCTCATTTTCATCTTTCCTGAAGATACTTTGCAGGAGCAGGATGTATTTAAATCCTTGCCTTTCCAGAATTAAGAAAAGCAGCGCTCAGAGCAGGGCTGCATTGCTGCAGAGGGGCAGGAAGGGTGGAAGTAGTCTCTGTGCTACAAACCTCATGACTGTGGGTGTGGGATGTGCAAAGACTGATCACTTGCAAAGATGAGAACTGTGGCTGTTCTCAGAAAAGCAGAGCAGGCTTTCAGGCTGAACCACTGCAACTGATCCCTTTAACTCTTGATTTGGATCATGTATCTAACCCTGCTCACCTTTTTCCTTTAAGAAATATAAGCATAACCATCCCTATCCCCCAAATGAGCCTACCTGCTGTACAAAGAATGTAGATAAATAATAGCAGTTATCCACCTTGGTGCATTACTCTGACTTTGCCTATGGCTTTTTCATGGATCAGACTGAGTTGGATGACTTAATGGCAGTGGACAACAAAAGAGTAAACAGTTGCTTTTGTGGAGTAACTCATTTAGATGACTGACAAAATGCATATATCATTGGGTTTATAGATTAAGAAAGGAAAAATCAGTGTTTTTGAGACAACAGATGTATTTTTATAAACACAAAGTGTATTCATACAAAGTATATACTATTTCTGTATTTATTTGTTTTTCTTTGTAGCAGAACAAATGCATGGCTCTCCTGTAAACCTAAAGACGGTATCTTTCTTCTTCACTATGTAATTCTTGATCTGAGTAGCAGGGAGTCTTATGAACCATTTTGAGCCAATGTTAATTTTATAAATTGCATTCCCTTTTCCACAATTCCCATGAAAAAGGTATTCAGCTAGATGAACGCTCTTGGAAAATTTTAATAGGACCCTTGAAATCTGTTTGAATTCAGCTTCTTTACAAAAAATCTCTTTCTAATGGAAACTGTGAAAGTATCAGAGATTCTTATGCCTCAGAGGCAATTTTTCTTCCATACATTATGGTGAAACTCCACTGTTATAATACATGGGTGTTTAAAATACTCTTTTTTGTTAAATTGAAGCTCCTTCTTAGAAGTCTGTGAGTTGGGTTCCTTTTGTTTGTTTCATGTGACTTTTATTACTATTCTTGATCAGTATTCATATGATTTTCATAGCACTTTCTGTTTGGTTTTTTTCCAGTCTTTTCCTGGCCCAAGTCTTGAAAATGAAGATTTTAACATACCTCCTATAACTCCTCCGTCATTGCCTGACCACTCCCTGGTACACTTGAATGAAATAGAGTCTGGGTACCACTCTCTGTGTCATCCCATGAACCACAACGGCCTCCTTCCATTCCACCCACAAAACATGGATCTACCTGAAATTACAGTTTCCAACATGCTTGGCCAAGATGGGACACTGCTTTCCAATTCCCTCTCTGTGGTAAGCATTTTTAGTCTTTCCCTTTTGTTCCATTTTAAATTGTGAAATGGTGAAAATACAGACCTATTTGAAATCCTTCGAGGGGCCGGCTCCTGCACCAGTCAAGTCATGGAGCAAGCTGGCCGGACTGGGTTTTGCATCGCGCTCCCGATGTCAAATCCTCCCCCACCAGGTGGGCGTTTTACAGCTGAGTTCCTCAAAGCCAGGGTGTTACCCACCGCCTTGAGTAGAATTACTCCCGCTGTACACGGATGTAAATAATGACAAAAGGAGGCTCAAGGCTTTGACTTCCACTGGAGCAGGGTTTGGATCCAGATGGCTGTTGTTCTGTGTTTGTCTGATGAGGCTCTTTCCATTCTCATTTGCTGTGCTGAGAGATGTACAAAAATTTAATATCTCCTTTCTTGTTTACTGCACGTTTGGAAAACAGCAAATGTTATTTCTGATTCTAGGCCAAATCTTATAGCCTTTTTACAGTTCCCAGTCCTTAACCAGCCAGAATCCGATTGAAATGACTGGACGATTTGCTTATAAAGTCTGTCAGATAGTCATTATGGTCATAATCTTGGGAAGCCCGATATTATAAATCACTTCTTTGAATGTTAAATTGCTTGCAACAACTGCAGAGCTACTTTACATGTTACATTTTCAAGTGGGTTCTACAAATAATTAGTATACTTCTTGCATAGCAGCTCCAGACAAGACCATTGTACTGAAGAGAGCATTATTTCACGTCAATGCACAATTCTAGTCCAAAGAGTTAAAAATCCCATGCAAGAGGATGGGGCTTGGCATTGTGTGGGGCTCACTGGACTTCAGGCACTCTGCTAGATGAACTGCCCAGGAACTGCAGATCTGGACAGGCGAAGTTAAGGATCTGACGTTCCTAGAGATCCAAGGGTCTGGGCTTCTCACCAAAGGATCAGAGGCTTAGGGTCCTGTGTCCCAGCTGGGTGGCTTTGTGCTTAGGGACTGAGGCTGTTTAGGCTTCCAGCTTGCTAGGTTCCCATCATGTCACCTAGAAAGAAATAATCAGTCCTGGGAGCCTGGAAGCTGAGGTTTGGGGGCTGAGGGATCTAGGCTCAGCCCCTCCGACTAACAGCCCCACAGCCAGGGGCTGGGCAGCCATGGTGGCTGGAAAACAGTTAGTTTACAACAAAAATCTGCCTTGTCACAAGGCTTCATTGCAACTTAATTAAAATAAAGCTGCCTTGGTTTCGAGGGACTCTGCATTCCCTCTGAGGATGTCCAACAAGCTGTGCTGCAGGGGGGCTAGTCCTGGCTTCTTATGTGCTGCTTAGTTGTTATTGATTTACTGCGATGTTGCGCGCTTTGTGTTTGAGGTCAGAATCTGACCCCAGGGTTATGTGGTTATGTTCAATAATGGGAGGAGCAGGGGAAAGGCAAATTTTCATAGAGAAATATAAATACACTTTGTGGAAATGTTTTGAATTTCGCTTGCATTTCTACAAAGCTGATGGCAGCCATTAAAGAGCATGAGCTATATGTTGTGTGAGGTTCTAAGAATCAGAACTATGAACAGAGCTGAAAAAGTAAGAGAAAGGCTTGACAGTCCCGTCAAGACAAGCAGTATTTCACTGAACTGACCTCTTTTGAGCCATGGCTATGGCTCGAAACTATGCATTCTTTTAAGCTCTGATGTTCCACATTAACTTTTTGCAACAAGCTCTGAACAAAGGGCCTTGAGAGTTTGTAGATCATCACAGTGAATTGTTGCATCCAGGGCAAATACAAAAAAGCTGAATAATATAACTAGGCAGTTTTGCTATTGTTACTTAGTGAAGATCACAAGAAATGAAAATCAAGTGTCAAAAAAATATCAACAAAGTTTTAACAGTCATTTCTGAGGATTCATTCAATAAGTAAAGCATGATCCTTGAAGCATCTTGGGCTGAGTCAAGTGTTACCCCTAACTCACGTGCTCTTTGCACACAAGAGGGCCTCTTAACCAGCAATAGTTTTAACTCAAGCTGGCTTGTCTGTCAAGGGGATTAAGCTACATCTCATGTAAGTACACTGATAGGATGTTAAAACCATGATTTTGTATGGTACAAACACTGTTTGGCAGCCTAGTTCCTCTGATTTGAATTTGATAACTTGAGAGGAATTAAGTTGAGGGAGATAATTTAAGTTAATACTTCAGTGAATTCAGTGACTTCTTCAGTGAACAGAATGGCCCCATTGTCCTTTTGGCTTTCCATTGATGAAGAAAGACAGAGGATTTTGTAGAGTTAGCGTTCTTTACTTAGCTTTGAAGCTCTTCTTTATAATCCAGAACCTTTTACATTTTTTCTTCAGTATGACTCTTTTTTTCTTGCTATTACTCATCTCTAAGTTTCCTTTTTACTATCTCATCAAACTATGATCCATTTAACAAGTACTTGCCTAAATCACTTTTATATTGCCTCACATAGAAAATAATGTATAAGTTTCTCCAATCTATCTAAACCCTTGGTGCCGTATAATTTCTGGTATATCAACTACCGAGTAGTGTATTTGGAAACCATGGATCTCACTTCATTTTTCAGGGCACTGTGGAATATTTTTAGAAAAATTATTCTTATAAATGAATCTGTTGGCTGTTCTCTATCTGTAATTAATTTCACATCTTCAGCAAATTTTACTTATGTTGGGACAAATTCAGCTGCAGTGCAATGTGCCTCTGATTGAATTTGGTCTATTTTTTTTTTAACTTTCAACATCCTTCCTCTTAGCCAGTTTTTAACCCATATTGGTATTTTAGCAATAATACCTTCCTTTTTGTCTGTGTTAGAACTAGTGAGTGGTGTTCAGTGAGTGTTTTTATAGACAAAGTATTAATTAATGCTAGTCAAACGAGAGAAAGGAAACACAGCAAGCTCAGAAACAAAGTAGGAAAATAGTTTGTACGCTGATTGTAGCAGTTTTCTTTCATCTCAACTACCAGGTGTTTTCAGATTAAGATTTCTGTGATTTTGGACAGATTGAAAATGGAGGCTGTACCCCTCCTGAAAACCCATCAAAATTCGCCCCATTAGAAGTCCTGGTTTCATACTGTGCATCACTGCCTCAAAGCTGCAGATGAAATCCCTTTGAGTAAGGATTGCAGGATTTGCCCCAAGCTCTGTAAGAATTCTCCTCTGTGGAAGTGCTTAAACACACACAATAAGAGCCCACTACCAGCTCAGTGAATTCTTATTAGGGATCAGCTTCTTACAGACTTTTGACACTGTGGGAATTCTTTCTGAAAAATTTTACAATGCTGGGAGATGAAAATTTCCCATTGCCATTTACTGTGTCTGATACTTAAATTTGGAATTAGCCTTCTTTGAAGTTGGGTTTTGGGTTTTTTTTTGATTGATTGATTGGACTTCCTGCTGCACCCCCACTACCTAAAAAAAGACACTAAAATTTTATCTTTCTCATTATTCTGCTGTCAGATCATATATTGGCTTCTATATTTCTGTATTTTCAGTTTTCTGCTTAGGTGTCATACAGGCATATATGTGCATACACACGCACACACAGACACACACTAATGTATACCATGCTGTCACATACAGATTTCTTTAGATGCTCATTATATCTGGATATCGAGGGTTCAAAAGTCTATAGAATTTGTGCAGAATGTGACACATGGTGCTGTGGACACACAGTCCAGCCCCAGCATGGGGGACACATGTGCGAGGTCTCTAAAGTCCTCCTTCAAAATGGGCATGACTTCTATTCCTGCTGCTTGAGTGGGTTCAGTTAGATGTAGATAGAGCTGTTTAATGAAGATGTGCTGATGGTTCTGTAGGCATGTTTCTATATGATGGAAAAGGGATCCCTTCCTCATATACTGCAGCTGAGGTAGCCCTGTGTAGGTTTGGTTCAGTTCCAGTTGGGGCTTGACCTGCCAACACTTCTCTCTTTGCACGAATTTTCCTGAAATATTCCAAAGACCCCAAGAAATACCCTTCTGACATTTACAAATAAATGCATGTATATAGCATCCTGTGAGAATGTGCATTTATCTGCAAAAATGCTTTTGGATGTTTTCTATAAAATGAGTTTTACTGTGTGTTCATTTTATCAGCAAAATTATAGGCATTTCAGGTTCTTTAGTATATCCTATAGATGATTGCTTTTTTCCCCAAGAAACCAAGGTTAAAAATCACAATGCTGTTTTTACATAGGGGGAAAGAAAAACCCTATTTTTGGAATGCTTTCATTTATAATCTTGTACTGATCTTTTTGAAAATGTGGTTCATGATGGTATACTATGGGAAATTTACAAGAAAGAAATAAAAGAGATCTCAGTTTCTTGGAATGCTTCGAATTTCTGGGTTTGAAGTTTAAAGTGGAAAAGATGTTAAAAGGCAATAAAATCACGGGATTTATTTCCCAAATGCTTTACTTGGGCTGGCAACAAAAGCCAGCATAACGTATATACTTAGGTTTATTGTCATTTTTACTATACAGTCAAGGCACACTTTGAATTCAAAGGCTACTGTACAACTGTTTTGACAACCACCACATCAGTAGGTAATGTGCAGGACATACGAAACTGAAGCAAAAATGTTTCTTTAGGTCTATAGGGAGTGCAGTACATCATGGAATTCAGATATATTAGAGCAGCAAGAATTTCTAATATGTTGTTCTTATGGAAAAGACCACTGGCATATTGAATAATGCTGCTTTCAAAGCAGAGCAGAAGATGTGATTACAGACAATTTCATTGCTGTTTTTAAAATAAATATTTTCAAAATCTTGAGGTATTTTATTTCATGTAATGCATAAAATATGTAACAGTGGACTAGAGTTAAAGATCATCTAGGACACCGAAGAGTAGATGATGTCAGCTATAATTATTCAGATGTGGAATAATAGAAGCATTAGTTTAAAATAAAATGTGTGTCACAAAGGCCCATGTCCTTAAATAAAAAAAAGCAATAAAAAGCTTTTTTTTTTTGCGCACTTTGATGGGAGAATAAAGGCAGTGAATAATTATTTAACATTATGCCCCAATTCATCAAAGCCCAAACAATTACATTATACTTTTTCATGAATTATATTTTTTAGATATGCAGCCCATGAGAGAGTAATATCTTAAACAAAATGTGGCACTGTATAACAGTGAAGAAAGCAGACAGCTGCTTTTTTTCTTCATTTTTCATCTCAGGTAGAATAAAGCTAGTATTTCTTATTCACAGTACCGTCACTAATAAATCCAGTACAGGAGATTGTTGTTGTTGTTGTAGCTGGAATGTGTTTAAGAGATTCTGTTTAACCAGTTTTATACATATTAGTTAAAATTCAGTACTCGTGACTCATCCTGAGGCTGACCTATACGGTTGATTTTTTTGGGCACCTTTAAGCATTAGTGCAAACTGAGTCAAAGAGAAATTTTTTATTTCTGATGAACAAGATGGATAACTTTCATAACAAAACAAAAGATTTTCCCCTTCTAACCTAAGTGTTGAGATTTGAATCATGCCTGGATACTTTTTTCTAGCCTGTATTGCACGCCAGTGGTAGAAGATACTTTTAGTCTCTGGTGAATACTTCACATTTGTGCCTCATTACCAGACTCTGGTCTTAAGTTTACATCAAAATTTACTGTTATGCTACACAGACCTGCTGCTACCCGAAATTTTATTGCAGTGAGTTATTGCCATCAGAACCACCAAATCATAAAGCTAAGGTCATGGAACATGTTGTGTTAAAGTTGTGGGGTTTTTTTCTTTTATTATGCAACTTTCTATTCTTGCAAGATATTTATCTTTTTTTTTTTAAATATATTTTAAAATATTTTACAAGATGGATTTTCTCACTCAAATAAGCCTTGTGTGGCAAAAGATTACAATAGTTAGTATATGTTTTGTCAAGCAGCCTAATTATTGGGATCCACTGCCAAATTTTCAGCTGATATCAGTTGGTATAACTTTATTGTCTTCAGTAGAATTATGGTGATTTATTCCACCCAGGGGTCTGGAACATCATGTTTGTCTTTCCTTACTTCTGATGTCTGCTCCCCTCTTCTGTTATCAGAAAGACAACAGAAAGGATATGTAGAGAAGCTGATTAAGATGTAACCTGATCAAGTTTTTATTCCTGCATATTACATATCTGCTAGTAGAAGGCTCTTCACTGGCGTACAAAAAAGCATTAAAACATCTGATGTCTAGAATTTACAGATGTATAAAATCAGACTGGAAACAAAGCACACATTTTTAACAGTGACAGAGATTTACCATTTAAATAATGTACTATGGGAGGTGGTTGGTTCTCTGTATGTGGGGATTGAGATCAAGATGGGACATCTCTCAAGAAGATGTGCTCTAACTGGGACTGGTCTAATGAACCCCCTACTGCAGCCGGGGGCTCAGAACCTTCCTGTGGGTCACATTGTCCCCTGGGGGCTCTTGGCAGTAAACATTAGTCCATGTATAGGTGGTAGAGGGAACATCTCTGGGAGCACCTCAGCTGGTAGCACCTCTACAGTTTTTCCCTCACAAGAGAAAATCGGCAGAGTGGAAGAAAGCAACCCCCCAAAAATGGGGGCAGGCTATCGATGAACTCCACCTTCTCGAGGTCAGCTAGGACTAGAATTGCTGTGAGAATATTTGTGGCTAGTGTTTTTCATGAACTTAGCTTTTTTTTTTTTTCTGGTTTTAAAATATCCAGTAAAGCTATACTTTCTGTTTGTAAGTACTAAGAACTTACCTTAAAGATAGAGCAAGTAAACATTTGCTCATTACTGTAGGAAAATATTTATACACAAATGACCAGAACTCTTTTTAGAATAATTCCAGGTCTCATTTTTAAAATTGCCAATGAAGCTGTTGATTTACTGTCAGCTGGGAAATACAGCATTCTGCTTATTTGAGTGTGGTTGTTGAGACTCCATGTGGCACATGGCACATTTCACAAATTCAGTTGCAAAACAACTTCAGTATAATTTCAAGAAGGAATAACAAGGTGGCTTGTTTTATTTTTGTAAGCAGCCTTCTGTAGAAAATGCTTTGGGGAACTTCTTTCACAACTGTCACCCATCGTCTGATAGGGTTTTATTTGCTATGTAAAAAGTAAGGAAAAAAAAAAGTGTAGTGGTATTAATTATTGTTTCTCAGACTTAACCAGATAGGCATAGGCTAAGACATGATGAATGTGGCACGGAGAGAAAGCCTTCAGTTGCGGGTGGTAGATTATACAACACCTCGCATGTGAAGTACTCACAGGAGTGATTAATGCATAAGCAGCATCATAGCTGCAAGTGTCAAACAAAACAGATAATAGAGTATGTAAATAGAGAAAACATAACTCTCAGAAAATGTCAGAAATTCAGGGGTTTCAGTGGCAGAGATTGTTGACTTTAATCTGCTGCTTTTAACATCGCGTGTCGTTGTCGAGAACAGCAAGATAATGAAATGTTTCTGAAGACTCAGTCTTTGAAAAAAAAAATCTTAGTTACCTTGAGCCCTACAGATGGAATAGAAGTGAAATCTCTCGAAAACTGTGAAGATGATTTTGTGAAGACAAAAAGGAAGCACAAGCCCACAGTGCAGATGAAAGGGAGACTTTTATGCATCAGGTGGAATAGCCTCTCCTTTCACCTGTTTCATTATTTAAATGCATCCATTTGCATTCCTTGAAACTCGAAAGTTGTTGAGAAGACTGCCCACCCTTCTTCGATTTGCACCGCATTTGTCATCTCATCCCATCTTGTTCAGGGAATAGAAAGAGATGTTGTGTGGATAGATCCAGTCCCACTATGGCACGCTCTGCCTTAACTCAAGCTGCTGTTCACATGCTGGAGGTTCCGATGTGCTGCCTGCCTCTGCTGAAGGCTGGGGCACCAGCAACACAGAGCTTCATCTCACTGTCACCTGCTAGAACAGAGTGTGAATTCTTACCATCTAGTCTTGCCGATGTAGAGTCAGCAAGATATTTAGATATTTAGCAAAATTTTAAATTCACTTTGGGAGAAAAAACCACATTCTTGGCTTTCTTGATTTTTCTGAAGCAAATTGAAGCAATTTACAAGGTCCAGTTAGTAGTATCACAGACATTTTATCTGTTTTAGTGGTTTTACAGAACTTAAAGTATCATTGTTTCACTTTTCCACTGACTTTTTGCAGCAGAAAGTATATTACTGAGTGAAGGAGAAATTCTGCTTGTCGGTGTTTTGAGGTTTGGAGAAATAATTATCAGTAAAAAATAAGTAATTTCTTATGTTTATGCTTTGTTCTTATTCTTTCTGAAGGCGATTAAGAAATGCTTAAAGTGTAAGGATGTCTACTCCTCCCCTGGTCCTTTCAATAACATAAAGATTAATTTTAGAATGATGTCTGCCTCTGGTTTTTCCCCCCTTTCATTTATACAAAGGCTGTAAAGAAGCCATATGTAAATGTCCTTTTTCGTGCTGGGATTCCCTGGGGGCACCAGGTAAGCCCTTAACCTCTGCTGCCAACCTAATGCTATACTGCAGCCACACGTACACAACTTAGGAACTCATCTCTAGCCTCACTTACAAACCTTCAAGCTGCGTTTACGGCATGTTCTACATGCCGCCGCCTCTATATTTGGACAATAAAGTTATGAAAATGAATGTTCTTAATTCATTTCCCATGCATATCATGGATTAATACTGCTAGAAAAAAGGACTTAAAGTATGTAATGGCAGCAAGAAGCCTTATGGGGTGAGGAACACCTCTAGGGCATGCTCGTGCCTATCTTTCAGTCACAAAACCCACAAAAATGAACCCTTTCCATCTGAAGGCAGGTGGACAAAGGCATTACAGTTTATCTTCCATATTATCAGTGTGTACCCAGCATTCCTGTTTCAACCAGCCTGCGGGGATGGAAAAGAGACAAAGGAGATGTTACAGCTGGCAATCTGTGTGCCTGCCCTGACCTGGAGATGGTGCGTTCTGCAGTGCCCAGGGTACATACATACGTATACATATATATATGGATACACATACATACATATATATATATATGTATATATGGTGCTCTACAACTACCTGAAAGGAGGTTGTGGCAAGGTGGGGGTTGGTTTCTTCTTCCAGGTAACAAGTGACAGGACGGGAGAAAACAGCCTCAAGTTGTGCCAGGGGAGGTTTAGATTGGATATTAGGAAAAATTTCTTCCTGGAAAGGGTTGTCAAGCATTGGAACAGGCTGCCCAGGGAAGTGGTGGAATTGCCATCCCTGGAGGTATTTAAAAGGTGTGTGGATGTGGTGCTGAGGGACGTGGTTTAGTGGTGGTTTTGGCAGTGCTAGCTTAACGGTTGGATTTGTTGATCTTAAAGGTTTCTTCCAACCATAATCATTCTATAATTCTATGATATGTGAAGATATATATCTATATATCGGTATGCAAGTATGTATTACACTGTTAGTCACTGAAGCCCTCTGCTGGAAAGGAAATGTAAAGGACAGGATGTAGCATCTGCAATATCCCCTTTCTCCCCAAACTGTGGATCCACATTGTACATTAAACAGGGGCTAAAACTAGAGCAAAATTATTGATTGTAGATGCACCAGATTTAATCAATGTACAGTAGTTGCATAGTAGAAAAATTTTACCAAATCCCCAGGTTATGAGTGAGGTTGCAGTGCCTGACAGTTAGTAACTTTATATAATAGGTAGCTTTTCTGTTGGCGTTAATAAAGGAAGTAGCCTAGTTGCTAAGGTGAGACATGGCATATCTAATGGATGACAAGATGAGGCTACTCCATATCCCATCTTTAAAATTCCACTTCCTGACAGTGGTGATATTGAGCTACAAGTGCTTTTGCTTCATCCTTACAAAAGTTATATTAACTGAAAAAATGGTTGAAATTAGATGTTCTGGTCCTTTAGCAAAAAAGCCGTGTGCATGGAGTGTTTACAGGATCAGGCCCTTGATGAGAATGCAACACTTTTTTTTTTTTATTCAGAGATGGAACTTCTTTCTAATACACTTTAAGATTACCTTCATTCACACATAAAGAATTTCAGAGATTAACTCAGTAACTAAGCTTCAGTTTCCTACACATGCCCTAATACTCAAGTGTGGGATCTCAGTTCAATGAATTTTATTACACTCCCCTTTCTTATGAAGCAGCATAAAAAGTGTTTAGTGCAACAGGCTTAGGCCTGATCTGGATATTAAGTGCAGCTTAAGTTGCCTGGCAGAAAGTGTATGGTGTAAAATAACCACTGGCGAAACTTTTAAAAGTTATTTTTTTCTGGAAAAAATAAACTACAGTATTTGGAAAATAATGCTAGCAGCACCCTGTTCTTCTGCAGTGCCTTTCATGTGTCTTGAAGTGCTTTGTAGTCACTAATTAACTAAGGTAATGTACTAGTAATGGTACAAATAGGTGCTTGCAATATCAGTCCCTCATATCTGTGAAGTACTACATTGTAGAATAGAAAGACATTTACTTTATTAAAAACCCAATAAAATGTAATTCAAGATACACAAATACAGATGAGTCCCAAGCTGAAAAAGGCTGAAAGAGACAGATCTTCAGGTAGAGGAAGAAGATGACTCTACATAGTGGGACCCATAATAACGAAAGTATTACCAGAAGCTGATTTCACGTCTGGTAATCAGTAACGCAAAGGTGGGCAGCAGTGTGGTGAGAGACAACTTTCAATATTAGAACTAGCAGAAGTCCTCAAATGTAATAAAGGCAGGAATTAACTGCCATGTGTCGCACATCTAATACAAAGCAATTATGGTGACTGCATGTAATGGTGGCTGAGCTGTCCTGCAACCGGGAAGTGATACTTATTTAAGACTCATAGAAAAGACGCAAGGGTTGCTTCACCTGCCCTTGAAATGCAGTCAGCTCTGGGGAGAAGTGAAGAACCTGTTTAACCACAGGGTGTGATGCTCCACCGGCCCAGACTCCCAATCTTACGGGCTTCTTGCATAGCACGTGTGTTTCTTCCCCCTTGCCATCGGCTTTCATGGATGCAGGGTGGGGAAAACACACGAAAGAAAAGTTCTCTGCCTGGGGCCTGGCCTGTGTAATTTGAATCGTGGCAGGCACTGCTGCATTAACTTTGTGGTTTGTGGCTTCTGCCTCTGAACTGCGTTTTAGGAGCTCTGTTACTGACTGAAAACGTCAGTCAGATTTTCAAAAATATTCTGGCCTATTGTTGATCCTGTCCAGCTCTAGTAGGGGCCTTCCTAGGGTTTCAACAGAAACAGACAGTGCTCTGTAGCAGATGCCTTCACCTGCTTATAAATTGCGAAAATTTAGATTTTAGATTGTATCGGATTAAGGGGTAAGTCGACAACAGTGTTTGTCAATAATGATCCACAATCTGCCATCATAATTCTGCAATGGTTTTCTTTGTAGCATTTGGAAAACTAGTGCAAGCTGTAACAGGACCGAAGAGAAGAGTTATCACCTAATGTGCTGTTTTGAAACAATTTTTATTATTTTGATTATCTTATAATTAAAGACAGTATAGCAAAGCTGTGCTACGGGAAAAACTTACATAAGTAACCCGACCTCTTGGATCCTGGCTCAGTGCAGCCTTAATGTTGTGTTACTTACCAAATTACAGAAACTGGTCCAGAAGGAACCCTAAGGTCCCTACCTTAGCCGAGTCCAAGGGAGGACTTCGAAAGGTCATCTCCCAGAAAGCAGGATACTCCATATGTTTGTCATTTCTGTCAGATTTTTGTCTAACTTATTTTTTAGATCATTCCTCTACTGGCAACTGCACAGACTTCTCAGGCAAACTCTGGGTATGGGTCCTCAACCTTAAAAATTCACCTACTTCATTGTACACATAAAACCCAGCAGTCAGTGGAGGTTAATGCAGACCATTTAATCTTTTCAGCTATCTTTTATTTATTTTTATTTTTAAAGTGTCCCTATACATGTGTATATTTATACTTATAAAACGTATATTTATCTAAGAATGAATGATAGGTAATAGATGTTGATGGAACAGCTAGGAAATAAATAATTAAGAGAAAGTATATTAACTCAGACTGTTTTGGTTCACAGCTGACTTGACCATTTAAGAAACAGTAGAAAAATAATCAGCTTTTCCCAAATCTTATTAGCATGTAATCATGATCCAGATTGTATTAGCACATAACCTATGCTGAGCAAAATAAGTTTTCTTGAAGGTTCAGCTATAGGGTGTTATTTTGTGGATTATTTATGTGCATGTTTTCAATATTATATTTATTTATCATCGTCCATTACTTAGAAAGTTAGGCTCAAGGAATAGATGTTTATGATGCTTAAGGATTGTCACTGCAAGTAATGGGATAAAAATAAGCAGTGGGTTAAGGTTAAAAAAACTAAAACTGTAATGTCATCCAAATAGTCTGCCAGGTAGTATTAAAGCACTGGAACATATATGTATGGGAAAATCCTGCGCTGGCTGGGAGATGGGCTGGATGATTTAATAGACCTTTCTTTGAGATGTAATTTCTATAACTGGTTGATACATACACTAGTGTTCAGACATTTGGACTCATTTCTTGTTTGTCTGGCAAATTGTTTCTTGTGAAAGGTTATAAATTACAATAAATAGACTTTGTAGAAGATGAGCTACATGATATACTTGGAAAGAGTTTCTCAGCTGATATTCAAGACATTAATGCCAAAGCACAAAAAAAACAATGGAGTCCTAATCCCATGGCTTTGTTTGAGTGCAGTGCTAGGAAGGTGCACTGCCATAAATTGTATTTACATTGACTAGAGTCTTCTATATTCTAACAATAACTTTGGATAGAAAAGATAAAATAGAGAAACAAATGTTACTTACTTAGAAGTTTTTCCTCCTGAGTTTGCAACAAAGAATTCACTGATGAAGGAGGGAGGAGGAGAGAGAGGGAAGGGGAAAGAAGGGAAGGCAAGCATTTATAAAAATGTTGATGTAGTTATAATTAGATCCATTTTAGAACTAAAAGTTTTATGTGGAAACTGACAGAAGGATACACAATAATTATAGTTTGCTGACAAGCTGAATAGAGTTTCCTTTTTTTATCTTATGGTTTTAGGAAACCAAACTGTAAATAAATATGCAGTTTGACAGATTGTAATTGCGATCAGCAAGGCGTCTTTTCATTTAATCAGATGGTGTTATTAAAATGGGGTTACAATTAAACATTTTATAATGTGACGTAGAACTCTATTAAAATTATCCAGCAAACAGTAATTTGCATTTGATGCTTCTACAACCCATTTCTATTTGCAGAAACATTATTGGCTGTGACCTTCCAGTGGTTAGGTCACAGTTTGCTGTTCTCTTCCTACTTTGATAAATGATATTAAGTATCCTCTTTCTTTACTTCATAGTGAAGCTTAAAATACTAATTTTGCATTCTTTTGTTATATTATTTTTGACCCTTGTCAAAACTGAAAGACATTGGCCAGAACAGGTTTGCACCAGGGGAAATGTGGAATTATCTAAGCATAAATATTCTTAACTTTAGAAATGGTAGATTTGATCAATATTAAGCATATATCTGATTCACAATTAAATGTTTCAAGAGAAAGTAGTACGGGTTTTGAAAGATAGAAGTAGCATTCATCATATTGCTGCGCCTTAGACATTATTCCAAGTTAAGATGACACAAAGCCTTGGATTTGCCTGTGTCTTTCTTGAGATGTGATCAAGTGATTCCAAGAAATGCAGCAAATTGCTTTTCAGGAAGACTTTGAAGCATCACTACTATGATTCCACATCTTTTATTCTGTCATGGTTTGGCCTCAACGTGGTGTGGAATACCTGTGCTGTGCCAGATATTAACCCTGTCCCTGCCGGAACCAGGACAATTGCCATGTGGAAGTCCACTATTTGTTCCCACAGTTTTGCTAACCTAAGTCTGCCTTCTAAGACTTTTTCAGGCTGTAGCTACTCACTGGGGTCACCATCCTCTAAGCAGCAGCAAAGAACAAGGAGAATGATTAGGAGACAATTTTTGAGCCATTCTTCAGGTGCATGCGGACTCCACTAATGAAACTGTGCATAGCAAATGTTTGGAGCAAAGGGACCGAGTGATTTGCATCAGCAAATTACATTTACAAGGGTAAAAGAGTCTTTGAAATAAGCTCCTGCTCCTTTATCTCACCCTTTTACTTCGGTGGATGTTTTTGGAGGAAACATCAGTTGTTTGAGGAAAGGCAACATTTTCCTTACTGGAAAATAGTCAGACAGTGGTTATAAAACACACATTCTTGGGTTTTGTCACTAGTAGTAGATGAAAGAATAAGGAGGCAAGGAGAAGAAAAGAGGGGGAAATAAAAGTCAAGTATGCTTTCTTTTGGTTAAAAGTAGAGTGGTATGAATACTTGAGAAGAAGTAAAAACAGAAAGAAATAATTTTTTTGACATATTTATGCATTTATTTTAACTTTGCATTATCCCTGATTTGGAACCTCTTAAATCTTTCCTATTTTTCCTGCATTACCATGTGTTGGTTTCCCCTTGTGCTGTTCAACAAGTACAGTCACTTTAGGGTAGATTGATGTGAAGTCTGTAGCTACCTTCTGCGGCTCCGTCACTTTCTTCTCTTCGTCTGTGTACATACATGCAAGACCTTTCCCTTCTTTTTCCTTCAGATCACTTTCCTGAGGAACAGATTTCAAAAGGTTTCTCGGAGAAAGAGGTCTTCCACTTTCATGTGATATGATAAAAGAAGTGTATTGCCAAAATCTGCAGAAAAGCAGCAGTCATATTAAAAAAAAAAAACCAAGAAACCAAACCAAAAACCAAAAATGAAACAAACCCCAACAAATTAGCAAAGGTAATTTATAGCACTTCTCAACAACGGTTGAATAGAATAAGCGAAAGGTGTGACTTTGTCCTTCCTTTCCAACATCAAAACAGATAGGGCTGTAAGAGCTCTCCGACTAGTCCTCCCTGCACAACTGAGGATTACTGCCCGAGCAGCTTCCACATGAGCTTGAGGTCACCAGCCTCTGGTAGGCGAGAGCTGTAAGTGCTTGAGGAAGAGAACTGAAAATATTGCTTGTCAGTTAGCATTTCCAATGACAAGGCCAGACATGTAAAGAGGAAAGTGAAGTTAAAAAGGTACATAGAAAACAATGTAACAAGTTTCTCTCCCAGGCTAATTGTATTTTTTCCAAAACAAATAAAATATGAACCTGAATCTAATGTTCAAAACAAGGACAAACTAATGTACATCTCATCTGAGTATAGCTGCTTTTTTAAGAGCACATCACCTGGTATACACAGGTGTGAAAGAGAAGATAATGAGGATCAGAAATGCAGACTGAACCCATAAAACAAATCCATCTTAGGGTTTTGTAGTGCTATCAGTGCTATCATTGAAAGTATCTGAGCACTCTCTCTTACCTTATAATGTATTTACTATTTATTTGCAAAATACAAACCTAATTGTAAAATTGTATTCATGCTGATGTCCCCTTGGCTGGTATAAGGAAGTATTTCTCAAGAGGAGAAAAGGCCCTAAACAACAAGGAGGGAGATGCACGTAATATCCATCACTTGCATTCAGCTGAAACCTGAGGTTTGTTTTAATAATACAGAGAGACATGCCTGATCTAGTATACATGTATATGTCTTTGAATGTCACGCGTTTTAAAAAGATGCAAACTTGCACAGGATATATGGTTTCTTTATTGTGTTTTTTGCATTCTCAATTGTGTACCATATATTCACATACCACTGTGCATTACAATCAAGCCTGTTTGATTACTTTCAATTTATGCCATAGGATTTTGTCACTCTTGCTGAAAGTTTCAAGACATTTTACTCCAGACTCATTCTTTTTTTTCCCCCTCAGATTTATTTACTACCTTTAGAAGTAGAAAAGTCCAATTTCAATCATGTTAGAAATAGCTCATTTTAGACAAGTACGTGCTGCTCTGCTTACAAAACATATATGAGTGGAATATGCAATTACCACAACTCAGTTTCCTGCCACAGAAACATTTCAGCATTATAGCGTTACAGAAATAGAATGACATGCATAATGAAAGATTTCAAGATTCACCCAAGGCATTTATTCTCTTCACCTTAATGTTCTCAGCAGTAGCAGAGTATCCATTAAAAGGTACGATGAATTATGGTTGCTTAGCAACCGCGAGGAGCTTGTAACAGCACCAAAGAATGAAATGGCTGGTTGATAAAATGAATTTTCTCTGAGCATTAGCCTGTTGAAACTGCCTTTTCTTGTGGAACATAAAGTGCATTTATTTGTCTCATGCATTTTTTATTAGAAAATTATTTGAGTTCCAGGGACTTGAATCGTTTTGCTACAGGAGATATTTGATTTTAATGTGTTGTACTAAAATAAGTAATAAAAGACATTTTCTTCAAAGTAAAGACACCAAACAAACCTAGGTAGCTCCTTTTGAAGTCGGGAATAAAATCTTATATAAGGTATGTCATTACTCTTTTCTAATTAAGACTGACATTAGCTAGGACTTAAATTTTACCTTTGAAGGAAAGTTTGAGACAGTTAGCCAATATGCGGTGAATAACAGGAGAGATTTGGAATTGATCTCATGGATTCATCACCAGTGAAATAAGCTTGCCTTCTCTCTTCCCACACGGTATGGTAGCCGTGTCTTGGAGAAGGCCAGAAGTGGTTGCACATTTATACCTAGCGTTCGCTGTCTGCTTGTTTCTGTGCTGAAAACACACTCATTGCAGGCTTCCATCCAACAGCGAGGAGAAGTTTCATTTCTCACTGACACTCTCCAGGCACTCAACAGCAGCCAGAGTTGGATGAGTAGGTTTGGCAGAGAAGGCTTTTATTGGAAAAAGCCAGAACAGTGAAACCAAAGTACAGGCAAGGGGGATACATCAGTTGTGATTAATCTTTTATTGGCAGTATTTTCTGAGAATTGGGACCGTCTGGTCAGGACACGAGACAAAGGGAGATCAAAAGAGACAGAGTGAGAGACCTGCCCATCCCAGAATACCCAGAACATCCATCTGGATGGATGAGCCCAAAGCTTTGGCTTCTACACCACGTTATTTAGAGCAAGAACTTAACTTCTTGTTTTGTAGCCCATAAGAATACCCAAATGATTAGTTATTATTAGTCTACAGTCTTTTAGTCTTTCTTACACAACTTAAGACAGTGACATGATTGTTCTTATACAATTTAATAAATATCTTTTAAAAGGCTTCAGTCCTTATTTTACTGAAGAAAATAGTTCCGTTGACTCCCACACAAACACCTGGGTGTGTAGGGCCTGTAACCCTGCTGCTGCGTGGTGAATCAGTAGATCGTGGTCTACCACCAGTGGTGCCCGGAGGTCTGTCTGCGCGCGGAGTCCTTGGTGCAACCCACAGCTGCTGCTGCATTTTCTGGTGGTGTGGGTGCAGTTTGCATGCTGGGTCTGAGCGGCAACTGAGAGGAATGACCGGGGAGCCAGGGGCACGGAGGAGTCCTTCTTGGCTTAGGAGTGTTTCTTAAATTCTGGATGGGAACTAGAGTAAGAAAGCAAGTCTGAAAATCAGGATGAGATAAGATGGCTCATTTATGTGCTACCTATCTGGCAGGAGTCAGAGTGAGACAGACCGATAGCATTAAAAAAAAAAAAAAAAAAATGGAGAGTCTTGCAGTGAGCTGCCCTGTTATGGAACTTTCAAACCTGTATTTCTGTGTCCAGACCAATTCTGGTGATGCCTCTGAGGGCACTGCTGTTGTCTGCTCTTGGTAAAGGACAGGGCCGTTGCACTTAACATGACAGCAAATGTTGGCAGCCTAACAGAAAACAGATTTTAGTTAAGTTGACAACATGGCAACATTTTTTACAGAGTGTTTTTTGCTGCACATTAAATGCCCTGGGAGATACGTAACTAAAGGCAATCATAACCTTTTCGGACTAAAATATAATTCTGCTCAAGTGAAAATGAAAGAAAACTCGTATCAAGTAGTAGGATCTTGCCTTTTAAAGTACGTGCTGATAATCAAACATTAAAAGTGAAACACTGCTCGTCTTCTACAAACGTGCAAATTAAAATTCCAGAGAGAGAGCTTGACTGATTTGTTTAACAAAGAGTTTAATACAGCAGAATCCCACTTGAACATAAAACTATTACACTCACAATAATCCTGTCTAGCTGTTGGGAGATCCAAATTAAAACTCTCACTGATATTTGCTTAAATCTCATAAATTGCACAGAATTAGAGCATATTGAAGTTGTGTATTTACTGTGATCTTACTGTCTAATAGGTTTTTAACAATTTAAAATGATGACTGAAAATATATATTTTCCCCTCAGATGATTCAAGTAGTGTATGTTTTATTCCCGTATTCTAATTTAATACCAACTTGTTTATTAACTTACTAGTGTCAACAGGACAAGGCTATATTGAAAGCAGACTAAATGTTCCATTTAAACAGATAATTTATTTTGTTATTAGTATTAAGGTGTTATGAGATCATTCAGTTGAAGCTGCTGGATTAATAATACTACTTCTCAAGGAGATATTTTCATGCTCATTTACTATGTTTCATTGTTTCCATTCATTCCTATAGAAGAAGAGATGTTCGTTTCTTTTCCACTTGTGATTCTGATGATTTAGTAGCAATATTACTTATTACTTACTGTGTTCTATTCCACCATCCAGTATCCTCTGGAGGATTTAATTTATGGAGTTTTTTGTATGAAAATCTTAAAATTGTACAGACACCTGAAATTCATAGCAGTTTAGAAAAGGAATTGCAGTCCTACAGAACATCTCAAATGACTGGCAAGTATTTAAAAATTAGGGTTTCTGACCTCTTTCCTCTAGACCAGCTGCAGTGGCGTATTTTGAGTCTTCCTAGGTTGAGTGGGCAAGTAGAGGTTTTAAATTTGATCCGTCAGTAAGATTCCCCGCATTTTAGTTAGGACACATCGCAGATGTTGACTTCAAAAAGGGAATAAATCTAGGGTGATAAAGTTAGGTTAAATATGTGATAAATTAGGAACGCAAGACAGGCAGTAATTTTGCCAGGTTTTGATAGTATGTTAAAAGTCATCGTGGCATCCATGGTGCAATCTTTCTTTTGTGAGCCTGATCTAATAAACCAAGAATGTGCACACACCCACCTAAGAAGTAATCATTATTCACGCTTTGTAGAAAAAGGTAGAGTTCCATGTCTGCAGTTCTTGCTCACAGCTACATTATATAAGGAATTAGATTAATTTAATTTATTAAAATGTACAGTTGTGCTAGCTGGAGAACATAGAGTCAGTCCTGTCTGCTGTTGCACATCACCCAGAGTTACTGAACAAGGAGCTAACCGCTCTTGCAAAGTCCCAGTTGCTGTAAAGCAGTGAGCAAAATTAAAGCAGTAGAGAAGCCTTATTTTATGAAATGCCCAGACATACATGGCAGGAAAAAAGGACTCAAAGTATACATTTGTGCGTGAACCTAGCAGTAGCCACGAAACTGTTGCAGTGCTTTGGTTGTGGCCCTCTTCCAAAAGAACTTGTTATATCAGAGAAACACGTCTAATGCATTTTTGCATGAGTATAATAAAAACAGGGTGTGATTTGACCAAATGCACTGACATAACCACTGCATACTTTTATGTGAATCTGTCAAATGTGGAGCATGTTGCATAAGAGCACTCTATTTCGTACAGCTGCCTGCATAAATAATGTACGTAAGCCTCCTCGGAAACAAAGTCAATAACGAGCTGTCTGGTTACATGTACTTTTGTATGACTTCCGGTTAACTCAAAAGCCCCAAATATGATATACAGAGCTCTGGAATATGGTGTGGGTTTGAGACACTCTAGGGAATCTCTATCTGCATGTAAAGTCTTTTTTAATATGTGACAGTTTTATATCAAGGATAATGACCTTTATATAATAAGTAATATAAATACAGTCAAACTCATCATGAGTGAACATGGTTTATTTTGTTGAACTGTTTTAATGATCACATTTTAGAAATCTTTTTAAAAGTTACATTAAAAAGGGTATTTTTGCTGCTTTCTGGCATGTAATGTATATATGTCGATTAAAGTAGAAGGCACGTCACTGGTTTTTCTGTTGACACATGCTGCAGTCTGTTGGGAATGTCATAGTCAAGAAAACCACCTTGTGATACTCCTTTTACTTTGCGCAGACATGCCAAGAAATGCTGCATTACTGCATTACTAACCAGAAAATATTGGGAAATTCTGGATATCAGAATGATCAGAGCGGCAGTGAATGCTGTTTGGTACCGAAGACTATTTTCACTAGTAAATGAAGAATTCTTGAAAAATTGTGTTCAGTGCAATTCTTGGAAACATATAGGCTGATTAAGGGTCTTAATACCTCCGGTTTTAGTCAAAGACAACTTTTTCTGATATAATCTTTGCAATTGCTATTTAGGTTTATGCCAAATCCTTTAAAATATTGGCTAAAAAGACTAGTTGTCATATAGCCATCAGAAGGAGACATATGGTAGATAAAAATGTGTAAATAAAAATCTCAGGCCTGGTTGAGGGTGTGGGTTAAAAACTGACATAATGGGCAGAAGCAGAGGCACAGAAAAACTGCCCAGAGCAAGTTTTGAAAAGCAGCTATTCCAAAACACAGAAAGTAGTTGTGCATGGCATAAGCTTAATGTCCATTTATCTACTGAGATATTTCATTTTCTTTTAAAATAGGATTGGATTCTCATGTTTCAGCTTAGTATCAGTCTGCATCTGTTGTGTGTCTATTTTGCGCACACAATAGCAATTACAATAATGTAAGTCTCTAAGTTGTCCAGATAGTTAGAGGTGGCATTTCAAGTAGCTTCATGGACATCCAGCTACTAGGAAATGTAAATCATAGTATTCATCTGTACTTGGTCGTGTACATGGGCAGTAGGAGAATACCACGGTCAAACATGAATTTACAACTTCAATGACAGAACTGAATTCTGCCTTCATATTAATATTACAGTCAACAATAACATATATACATATCTGAGAGGAGATATGATTCCTTGGGTGCTAATAGAGAAGATCAAGTGAAAATCTGTCTGTTCCATTTAAATATGATAATGAATAATAATGAAGAACATTTAGTGATAATATGAAGAGGGAATATGAGGTCTTTCATGCTTGGTTTCCCACCCCTGAAACTTCAGGTTTTGAAGTCTATGCAATCTGCAAAGCTACTTTTAGTTGAAAAATCATGTTAAGATGTTTTCAGAACAGATGTGTATCTCCATCTTTAACCTTACTGCCTACTGCTCTAAGAACAGGATGGGGACATGATGTTTCTGGTTAACTGCTGAATGATCCTGCAGAATTCTCATGCTTCCATAGCATTTCCATGAAAGCCCATAGTTCCTCTGACAGGGTCACAGTCCAAAACATACACACATTGAAGTGATTGATGAAAGAACTGGTCAGATTAAGGCCTTAATAACTGACAGAGAAAGCTACTCCTCAGTCTTCTAGGTCATGAATCAAACCCCATTAAAATATTTGGAAAGGCTTGCAATGTTTCTGATGGACTTTGGGTAGGATCTTCGTTGTGCATGGAAGTGCTCTTTTTTGGGGTTTTACGTTGGCTGGAGAAAGTTCTATCTGTGCCTCAGTTTTTCTGTCTGAAATGGGGGAAAAGTTGTTTATCTGCATTGCCTTGCTTTGTAAGTATTTGGAAGGTGCAGTAAAATAGAATCATGGAATTAAAAATACAGTATGTAAAAAGTCTTTTATACTTAAACATCCTGTATTATGCATCCCTTGTACAAATAAATTATAGAATCATAGAATGGTTTAGGTTGGAAGGGACCTTACCTTTCCAATTGTAAAGTTAATGCATTTTCTTAACCTTATACCTGTTTTACTTTGTTTGAGAAAGGAGAAGCTATTCTGTTTCTGTATTCTTCCTCACTGCAGAATTTGAGTTGAAGGATTATTTTTATTGTGTCTGTTTGAGTAGAAAAAAACCCCACACCACCAAACAATACAGATATTGTAAAAAAGCTCATAAATTTGTGTCAGTCTCTGCTTCCCAGGTCTTAATCGAGGTTTTCTCATCTTCATTCATTGTCAGTTTTTCCAGAGCAGATTGAGATAAATGTCTTTTATCACCCAACCATTGCAGGTGCATATTCCACTTGGAGAAAGTGGTGCTAAGCATCTGTGTTAGACAGACAGAGTATAAAGGGACAGAGTTTTCCCCTCTGTAGCGAATGGGGTATAAAAAACATGCAAGTCTTTGCACTATGTCTTTGTTTATCTGTGCTGTGCTACGTCTTGGTATATATCTACACATTTCTGCTTGTGGGCCATCCCGCCATTTCCTAGGCTAGATGTGGCATCAGGGGAATACCCATCAAGAGTGCTGGCTTAGGACAGGGTAACCAAAATCCTCCTGGTTGCTGGTGTGGTTCAAGAAAGAGGGCTACAGGTTTATAGCAGCAGCAGAAAGGAGCGTATGGGAGTCAAAAATGCCTGGGGTGAGACATCAGAATCAAACATGCTCATGAAGAAGATCCTTCCAGCTGCTTCATGAAGGACAGTAGCATAGTGGTGGCTTGCGGTGGAGCACTGTGAGCAGCTGGAGGGCTGTCCTGTAATGCTGGTGTGAGACTCATTCCTGATTCCTGAAGATGTGTTGGAGTATCTTTTCACACAACTCTTCATACATCTGTCTGCTAGAGCACAGTACTCTCAGGTCTAGGGAATTAACTTGCATTTCATTAGTCCTGGACTTCTTAGTTTTAGATTTCCTTCTGTTGGTAGTATTTCCCTGTATCCCAGAAAGGTGCAATAAGGAGCATGCATAGAGTGTTGTACTTCATTGATTTAGCTTTATTAAAAGTTTCATAACACAAGCTGTACGGGGGATGCAGATGAGGAGAAATTTCATCTCTTTGCTTCCTTTTTAGTTTAGCTGAAGAGTTTTCAATCTCAGTCCATACCAGAACTTCGGCTTTGTCATCAGAACAAGTTGTTATTTATTGTCTTGGTTGAGGGGAGGTCTTCATGGCTTTTTTGCCACTCTGTATAAAGATGTTTTTGTGAAGATTTTACAACTCACACAGTGAGACCTGCACCCTTTCTTCAGTCCTTTTATGTATTTACAAGCCCACTAAACTGTCCACACCTAGCTGAAGGACCAAGCCAGTGGCAGGAGTTGAGACCAGTCACAGACTCATTTGCAAAGACTGGACCTAAGCAGAATGGCAAGAGGAAGGTTTGTTTTGCTGGAATTATATCTAGCTGCAGCAGCAGCACAGTTTTTGGTTAGTGTTCCTGCCAGGTACAGACTGCTGTGATTTGCACTACTTTAATCATACTAAAGGTAACTTGTCTTGCAAGTTGTGTGCCATGTCTTGAATGGATGAAAATTTTCCTGTTACGTGCTACTGACCTTGTGTTGGCAACCAGTAGTTTCTTCTGTTCTGTGCTAATTTATGCTTATCAAGTATTTAAAGTGCTGCCTTGACTTGGGATAGTTCAAGGATTCTTTGTAAGAGGTAATTTCATAGTAGGGTAAAAGACCTGGGATTTGTTCCAAAACACACACATCAACTGAATCCAACTAGAATCAGATAAACATTTTCTACTGGCATTTCTAATGGAGATTCTGCCATTTTTAGAAGTTTTTAAACATATTTCCATAGCGCTTTGAAGACTTCGGTGTTGGTTACTTAGTTGGTGATTTCTTTGTTAACATGCACAAGTGTTCATTTATTCTTTTGGCATCCTTATTTTACCATTTGCCTCTCTGGAGGAAAAGCTTTTTAAAATACACCAGTGAAATGTTAACTAAGAGTAAGATGATCATATTTTAAGGTTATATTTTCTGGTTCTCACCGAATGCTTACTTGGGACTAAATTGTCAGTGGGATGTTTTAATTCTACCCATCCCTGTTGGCTGGTCTGAGAGCGCAATTTTGTGCAAAATGGCATTTTTAATTTGCAGTTAAAAAATCCCCCAACCTTCTGTAAGTTTGACTGCATGCCCACCCCTCTCATTCTGCATTCAGAGGAACCTGTCATCCTTCTGTGGGGGATTTCTTACAAATTAAAGAAAGGAGAGTTGGCCTGTAGAGATTCCACAGCAAATACGGAAAGAAAAATTAGCTTATAACATTAGTGATGTTAACTATATTATTCAAAGCTATTGAGAGGACCTTGTTCTTTTGTTTGCAGGCATTCTTGTTTCCAAAGTACTTCTACCTCTAATGGTACCTTATGAAAGCCAGATTAGTTAGATAGAGGCATAACTCCTCCCATTTCAGACTGCAAACACAAAGTTGTGCTTGTAAACACACAGACTTGGCCTTTTCAGTATCTGGCCCTAAGTGTTTCATGGCCCTTATACAGTGCACACTTATAATTGAATTACACTGAGAGGATAACATGTTATTGTGTTGTCTTCTGTAGGGCTCCTAGTAATTCTTATCATGTATTTCCAGAAGACCTTATTTTATTTTATTCCTGGCATTACAGACAAGCCTTTAATGTACTTAATCTTGAAGGGCTCCTTGTGTAAGAGCTACTTGCTTAAGCAAGGACTGTTCAAATGGGTAAAGACAAATCACTTGCGGCTTATTTCTAAAATTCAGGCACAACAGTGTGCAGGAAGAAGAAGAAGAAGAAGAAGGAAGCAAAAATGGCAGCTCACACAGAACTTCCCAGAGTCTTTTTACGCAAATACAGAACCACAGTGGCGCCGGACCCTACAGCATTCGTGGCTGTCCACGTGTTAGCTTTATTAGCCAGCATGCAGGTCGGAGAAGCAACATGACGGCCTGTGCCTCTTCCAACCCATCTTTCTCATCCTGTGCGCAGCCCTAGAGGGAACGAGAGCAATGCCCGTGCCCCTCCAGATGACGGGACTGTGATCTCGCCATGCCCTGTGTGGGTATAGGTCTTTACGTACCTTTACCTCCCATGCTGCGTGGCCGTGCGATGGTCACGGCAGGCAGGAACAGAAAAGAAGATGAGATACCAGGCTTGCACAGCTTCTTGTGGATGAGGTTGTGTGCATTAGCCAGGGAGGGGACTGGGAACTAAGATACCCTGTTCCACACGGCGAGCCTTTAGCCCTACTGCAGTAATGTTGCAGAGCAACGTGAGACCGAGTGTGGGACTTAATGTGAAGTTTGCTGAATATCATGAATAAACTGTTCTGTGTGCAATGGGTATTAATTAAAAGCATATGTGAAAGTAAAAACATTCTGTAGTTGCACATCGAGAGGTCTGAGCTGTAGTTAAGCTACTTAAGTAGTAACTAGCAGCGGTGTATATAATATAGTAACAGATTTGCATAACATAAACATTCTGAGTATCAAGTTGTGGCCCATATACTTCTTGTGATATTATCATTACTAATCTTATGGCTTAGTGCTGCATGCTTGACAGGCTACTTATACATTATAATAAACTGTTATTACACAGGCACCCTTGCAGAGTAACCATAGTTACACACAAAGTGTACTTCTTTTGGTTAAAGTAAATACAAATATAATGGTTGGGGTCAGTACTGGAGCTTTGTAGGTTAAGAGTTTGCTGCCAGCATAGAATAAAAGGAATGTATCTAGCAGTTCAACGTAAAATTCACTCACCCTTTTATGAAGATTGAAACATGCTATTAAAGTAAATTATTACAGTGATTTGTTTTATTTTTGTCTTTGTGATATGATTACTTTGAGTCATCACCATTTTGGTTAGAGAACCTGAAAAAAAAAAAAATCCTCTTTAGTACCAGCCTCACCATCTCAGTAGAGTAGCTTGACAGTCCATTCTAATGCATTTTAAGCAACTTATAAATCATTTTCTGGAGGCTAATGATTTATTACTGCTGTAATGAACTTCAGAGGCATCAATACATTAGTATCCACTTTGAAAAAAAGCCATTGTCAAATCCTATTGGAATGATGATCAGTTTACTATTGTTATTAATGACCCTGATCTATTCTTTGAATCTATGAATAACCCTGTTAGATGACAGAGGTCTTCCATTTGGGCAAAAATCAATGCATATGTAAAATAAAATTATGCGGCATTCTGGACCTTTTATGAATGCCTATGTTCCTGTTGTTGCAAAGATTCAGAATTGCTTGTAAGTTCACCAAAGCTGGGGTGATTCTGGAATCAGGAAACCGGAAATATTTTAAATTCAAAATTAGGCAATGTCTCTGTTTTATGAGAGACTGCTTGTTGCTTTGTTACCTAAATGCTTTCCAGGTGTGGATATATGCTGGCTACTTAATAGATATGTGAGGTCTCAAATGGAATTCTTACTGCTGTATCCTTTATTTTTCCTCTGTGATGGAAGGAGTCTGTAATACAGGGAAGTATACATTACAGACTGTACCAAGTGCTAGTTGTTAAGTTCCTGAATTATGGGGGGGTTCCGTTTCTTTTTGAAATAAAAGATAGACCTCAGTGACTTGACCAAAATAGTAATTACCATGTTAGGGTTTTTTCAGTGTTCAGAGATGTCAGAAATTTGACCTTTGAGGCTTTTAAATCTGACCTTTTTGCTTCTTTCCATTCATTAAGCTACAACCTTTGCTCTCTTGTCATAAAAGATAAATGAAGATTCACACAATCTTTATTTAAGAGAAGATTTATTGTTTACATTAATGTAGATTAAGTAGAAGCAAACCAATTATTTATTGTGCCAATCATGTCTTCCTGAACTTTAAGTTAGTTATCACAGTTCTATAATTACCATTTCCAAATGTTCATTACAAACTCAAAGCATGAATAGATTTTTATAAAATGTCTTTGAAGATATTATTATATTATATGAATAAGTGGAATAACACTTTTAGACTTCCATGTAATCAACTAGAGAAAGAAATTCAAGTTCAAAATTAAATAGCCAGAATATGGCCTTCTTACACATTACATTGTATTTAAATGATTCTTCTGCTCAGTATTTTCCACTCTGGAAGCAAATGATAGAATTTTCTGTTGCCACAGAGCACATTCACTGACACACAAATTAAAAACTAAAGATATTTTATCAAACAAGCCTAGTTGTTAAAATTCATCAATTTTCTTCTATATTCTCTGATGAAGAACGGACAGGGGAGACCATACTGGCATTGCAAGAATTTGTACACTGAGGTCGAAACTTGGGCTTTGTTACTGGTTTTGCTTTCGTTTTCAGTTTTGTTAATAGATCCACCTGAAAGGAAGTTGCTTGAAGTTGTTTGTTTGATGCTAGACTATAACTAACTCTGTACAGATTCACAAAGTGACAGGAGGAAAGGAGGCAAGAATACCCTCCAGCATATGTGCGTCCCTTGAGGCCTGGCTGAAACCAACATAAATGTTCTCTCAAATGTCTCAGGGAGAGGGTATATTGCACGCCCAGGAGCCATCACCTCTCTCCCTGCTTCAGGCACAATGGTGCCTGAGGGGGACATGGTACCTTTGGAGATGCATGAAGTCTTTTGCTCTTCCACCATTCTTTTGCACCGTGATCTGTAGTTGGTTGCTTCACTGCGAAGCTCGGTGGTAACCAGAACGTGACTTCCCTTTTGGCATCTGAAGTGTGCTGCTAATGTGCTAGTGTGAAATATATGCGAAACGCAATCATCCTAAGAGGCAGGAAAAGCAGCTTTGGATTTAAAAGACAGTAAGAATAGTCCTGCTTCTTCTAAACAGAAGTCTGGAGATGGACACCAGTGGCAGCAGCTTGGAGTCAAAAAACACAAGGCCTCATTTTGCAGAGTATTTTAGACTAATATTCAAGCTAAGCAAAACCATATGCAGCAGTGAAAATCAATGTGTACTTTTAAACGTGAGTTATGTTTGGGGATCACCTTGATATAGCATAGCACAGCGGTTCGTAGTACGTTTCTGATCCTGACTTTTTGGGGCATTGGGGGCCAAAGCATAGCTTAGCTCCCCAATTCCTATGCAGTTCAGCGAGGCTTTGCTACTTAAGCACGTCAGATGAGATCAAGCTTTGCAAACACTCACAAGTTAACTAGCTGTCTCAGAACTACTCTGGAGACCAACCCAAAGCCACGTGCCATGGAGCCACACCTCTGAGAAGGACACGTGGGTAGATCGCTGGGGTCAGCCAACGCGCTGCAGCTTGGGAAGGACATATTAGGTCATGGTGGGGTGGCGATTAAGGTCTGGCTTGTTCATTCAGCACTTTTCAGAAAGCTGAGTAGCATGGCAGTTATTTCAGTGAACATCTGCTACATAAATTAAAGAGTTATCAGGAGTTATCGCAGAAATTGAAAGCTGCGTTCTGCTTCCACTTACTGTATTTTACTGTTATTCCTAGTGCAAGTGGCATCAAAACTGTATCCCAGCAGAACAAAATTCTCTTTAAAATGCACAGTTGTATCATACCTGCCGAATTCTTCATTAAAGTCAGAATTTAATTTATTTATTAAACATATATTTTTTCCTTTCATTTAGAATGAGATATAGTTGCATCAACTCTCATCTATCCATCAGTATATATTATTCTATACATAACTGGTTTTAAATATTCCCTTGTATGGATGATCTTCCTAATTTAATTACATTAAGTACTGGAACATATTTATCTCTGCCATAGGAAAACACGGTAACTTTGTTAAAAGAATTGAAATCATAGAGTGTAGATTTAAAGTACTTTTTGTTCTTGTTCTTTAGGAAATGCATTACTTACTCATTGTAGGAGAGGTGTTTTGCATTTCACCAAATGGTTATGAAAACATGGTATCCGTACATTATGCAAGTAAATCATTAAACTCAGTATTTCAAAATACACAGGGAAACTATAGCCCTGTTTTGGATCCTGTCAACTTCCAAAGAAATAAAAAATTGCTATTTTTTCTATCCGTGAATCAGAATCTATGTGCTAAAAAAAATCACAGACTAAAGGAACATTCTCAGATGCAGGCCTACATGAATTAATCTTTTTGCAGATTCTGATAACTCCTGGCGGGTGGGGAGAATTTTTTGGTTGTACTTTCTACGGTATTAATTACAGTATTTGGATTTGCTAGAGAGCAGTAACAGAAAGATGTCTCTTGTTAAATGTCAGTAAAAACAGAACATTTTCTTTAACATCAGTAAAGAATTTCATAGTAGCTACCAGCCACAGTGATCCAGTCAGACTTTAAAGATTATCAGAACTGACAACCACTGAGTAAGTGTAGAAATTCCATATAATTCTGCAATAAAATGATGCTCTGATGATTCAGAATTTTAATCTACATATTCCAAAATTTCAGTCCTAGAATACTGTCATAATATTCATGTTACTGTGTAGCATGGAATGAGGTGTTGGGGAAAAAAACCTTAAAAGCAAAATAATCAGAAAATGAGAGAAAGCTGAAAAGTATGGCTTGAGTTATATGTTGCCACAACTACTCACCTATATTTCAACTGAGGAAATGAAAAAGTATGCAGTGAATTTTAACACCTTGTAGTATTCATGTTTGCCTTTTGAGCGTGTTTATTTTTGCCAGTCCTGAAATTACAGAATGGATTAAAAGCTGAAAAACTTGAGCATCACCTTGATAACGTGCTTATCATTCTAAAGTACTCCTAGTGTGCTCACTTTACTAACTGTATATGCAAATATATCAAGATTAATTGGTTGCAAGTCTTCTGTTATCTTTTTCTAAAATTGAGGAAAGCATTTTTGGATGCAATGACAGCTTGCCAAGTTCTAGACTGAGACAGATAGAAGATGTTAGGCCTCAGTGTAGAAGAAGGAAGAAGGCACTACTTCTTTGGTTCTTTTCATAATGCTGTTTTTACTTTTTGTTGTACTCCCTAACTAGTAGTGGTTGTTACTTACATGCAAAAAATTTTTCAATAAAACATAAGATTTAGCATCTGTTATTTTAAACACTGCAAAGTAAAGTATTTTTCAAAACATTATAATACCACTACCATACCATACTGCTATAGTATGATATGGAGCAATTTTTACCATGTTTCTGTAATTTTCAAACTAAATTATCTCAGCAATTCTTTTAAGACATACCTTTTAAGACGTTACTTGTTTATGAGCAGTGATTTGCTGTTTTTTTTCCTTTTATGTCAGCCTTCCTCTCTGTTGTGCTCAAATGGGATTGTTTTAGGTGGCAGAGGTTGGCAATTCGACTAGAATTCAGTTAAGAATTCAATTTACCATTTCTAAGCAAGAATAGAGCCCTACTTACTATCCTAGAGTTTGTTGACTCTACAGTGCTGGCAGGAGTAAAATTTAATAATGTAAGAAGATTAATTAGAGTTATCATGGGGAGCGACTATTCTACATATGACTATATCTGAACAATCTGTCTTAAAAAACCACACATCTTACGGCACATGCTGTTTACTCAACTTTGAGAATAAAAACAGTCCATTTCAGGTACCATAAAGGTCAACCACAGCATTACACTGTGCAAAAGCAGCTCAGAATTTTCAGAATAAATCTCTACATTTAAATATTTCATTTTAAAAAGTCTTAGATAGTTTCTTCCTAAATATTACAGATGTAGGGATTAAAATTGTTTTAAATTAACTTTATAAATGCATAGAAGTAATCAAATTCATGGACTTGATTTTAAGCTTTCCATAATGGGATGTAGTTTTCACAGAGAGTATCATAGAAGGCACTTTAGGATTCTTCCTTTTCTCTAACACATTCATATTTTCTATTTATTTTGGTGCAGTTCTCCTTATAAACCTAGACTGTAAATGCAATGCCAATGTCTTTTTTGTAGTTAATGATCAAGATTAACCGAAGTATCTAGGTATGTTTTTCTTTTGCATTCAAAAATGCTTTTATTCTCTTGTCTTCCTAAAACACAAAACAATCAAGCCAAGATTTTTTTTTATTAATATGGTTTTAAGTGTAGCAACACAAGTACAATTTGTTGAAATGCCTCTGTCAGTCAAATACAGCATGTTTCCTTTATTCTTCAGAGACAGAGGACACTTGTAAACTCATTCAATTGCTTATCTGTAAACACCACTGGGGCCCTGTTTTGGCTTTACATTCACGAGAAACTCCTCCGCTTTTCTCAGATGAAGAGTTAGACACTTAAAATGACAATTTCACTTACTGTAAATTACACTATACATATGTAGCTTGTCTGTCTGAAAATCATTGTGCTTGACTACTAGAAAGGGTACACTGCATATTGAAAACAGCAGAAGGAAGGATAATTGAAGGAACTCGACCTATCTAGTGCATTACTCATATCCTCCTCTTTCAAAATGTAATATAAACAAAAGCTAATGCATAAGCTGAAGTTGACTTTGTTCAGGCTATTTTCTTACCATATGCTTCTAATTTCCTTATTCCACTAGTCGCTTGTACATCCTTCATCAGTCCTTCATTAGTTATTCAGTCAGATTTTATGTAAACTGAGTCCTGAGATCTATGTACTAAACCTGGGAAGGTAATTATGAAAATTGCCCATGCAGATTGGGTAAAGGCACACATAAATTACCAGTTAGAGGCTTAGCTAGTAGTTTGCTTGCATATTTACCTGAATTGCATTCATAATTGCAGTAATTACGGGAACAGTCATGGATGCACTTTTGCACACACAGCAACTATGTTTTAAAATTTCTTCCTGAAGTGGGTAAAATGGTTGCTTTGCTGAGAGAAGTAAGAGAAGATAGGGTGAGTTTCTGTAGCTACAGCATTCACAATTACTAGTAGAGGATGACCCTATTCTAGAGTATTAATGAAACTTAAAGATCTGCGGCAACGCAGTGTAAAGTTATGCACTGGTTGAATGGTACACTAGCGTGAAGAGCTCACCTGAAGGCAGCCTGTGGCATGTGAACCAGACAAAACAGTGTGGAAAGGTCTTTCTGTTATTTGATATTCCTCTGTCATGTCATTCTGAGATTATGTGAATTCTAATCTTTCTAATGGTTAAATATTCTGTTCCATAGCATCTGAGTACTTGCCTGGTCACGGTGGCTCCCAGGGTTACCTTCTGGCAGTCCAAAAGCTCAGCACGTAGATCCCATCTTAGATTTGGGTACATTTTATTCAATTACATTAATCTGGATTTGACCCATTAATACACTGAAAATTGGAACAGAGACCTCTGTCTGTCAACTGAGCTGACGTATAGGAAGCGGCAGAATTTGGGGATTTCAGAACAAGCTTGGTGTGCTCGCAGCAGCCTGAAACCTGGGAAACGTAAGCAGTTGTGTTTTGAACTGTATGAATATTACTAGTTATCATCATGATCAGCTCTAGATAACAGTAGGTTAGACAGTGCCAAGTACAAGTTAGAAGTAGATTAATATGACTAGACCCTCATCCAACTTCCTAGAAATCTTCAGATTTTTTTTAAAGTGATACTACTATTCAGCTGGACTAGAGCATGTCAATGCTTTGATGACCTTGTGAGGCTATGCTGAGAAAACACCAGGGCCATTTCTTTGAAAGGTTGTCTTCTTTCCAGACATCACCACTCTGAATACACATTGGTTATGGACGTCTCTAGCTTGAAAAAAATCTCTCTAAAGCCCAACTTTGTGGTCTCTCAATAATCTGCTGTGTACCCTTCTCTTTATTCACTGTGAAGACATCATTTCTATAGCTTGAAAGTTCTTGTATTTCAGGCTTATTTTTCTTCATGTCCTCAGGTCATATTCTGTAAATTTCTTCATTGCTTTTTTTTCCCCCCCTTACAGATAGCAATTGATTCTTTTCCAAATTTCACTTAAAAACTTTATTGCAGTGGATTCCATACAAGGAAGGTGAAGTACCTTGAGTTTTGCTACTGTCTTTGTCAGGATATGCAAAACAAGTATTTTATCACAGCACATTCTTACCACGCATTCCTGTATGCTTCCCTGGCATACAGGAATAGAGTGAAATCACTGCATAAAAAGGTCATAAAACCTCACTTCCCCAGCTGTTGGTTGCTGCTTGGCAATGTTCAAAGTAGAATTTTGTAAGATAAAAGAAAAAGGAACTTTTCTTGGCCTAACCAAGGTTGCTACTTTATTCTAAAGATGAATGGGACAATAAGAGGCTTCACAATCAAAAAGAATAGACTGAATAATGTGTTTTAAAATAAACTGTAAGTTGTGATTGCCCAAAGCATTCATTTTCAAGAAGTTATGGCTTTCTCTTTTTTCTCTTAAATTGTTTTGGTAAGTTAGTCAGGCTTTATTAAGGAAGGTATCCAACATTTAGAAATATCAAACCAGGAAAATAAAGATATATTCTTAAAACAAAAAGAAGGTTCCCAGGAAGGTCTTCTGTCACCTGTTAATATAATGGACACTAGGCAAAATAGATTTACTAATTTGGATCTTTTGAGACTGCTGGATATCATCTTCTACATAGTTGAAAATAAAATAATTGAGATTTTTCTTGTTTCAGAATTATAATATTGGACTTGGCAAGCTGCAGAAGGATAATTACACTGGAGATGTTAAATAGGTTTTAGAGACAAAATTGTAAATAATACAATACAGAAGAATGATGGACTTATTAGCATATCATTAAATCGCTTTTTCCCTGAGAGCCAAGCATATTTTTCATAACTTACAAAAAGTGTCTTGCCTAGCAGTAATACACGTGCTTAACATTTACAAAACCCACAATATTTGACTATGGCATTAGGTTTATATTGCAGGGAAAATTATGACAATATAGTTACAAATATCGGTAAGTTTATCACTCGATAACAAGATCATGCGTATGAAAAATAATCTCTTCTGAGTCAAACATTTTGCAGACCTTTTGTTTCAACTTCCATTAGTGCTATCACTCACACTAAGAATTTACAGGGCTGAAACATATCAACAGGAAGACTTGGTAGAAGATCCTTTCACTGATGTATTTAAACTGTCCAACTCGTTGTTATTAGTCTAAATTATGGGATTTGTTATGATTTTTTACTTAATAAAAAGCAGAATTAATGGGATATAGGGGATTTTTCAGGGCTGCTGGTATCAGCCAGGAAAAATATGATCTTCTTTATCAGGGAAAATTACCTTGGTCCAGAAATTCACAAAAAAACCACCCAAAACCTAGATTACTTTAGTTTTCAGCAAACACCCATCAATGGCTTTTGATAGATAATCCGCAGTCATAACTCTGTGCAGTTTAGTTCCAAGGTGACAGGGAGTTACAAGAGATTCGTTTGGTTTGATATAACTGTTGCATATGGGAATGCAAGAGCTAGCACAGCGCCGCTGTTTCCATCCGAGACTGAAATGTCTAGCAAAATAGTTTGCTAAAACAGGGGTGATATTTATCAATGAGCCTCCAGGACTCTCAGCCAGCGGAGTCTCCCTAATTCAGCCATTCCTGAACTTACTCATGTTCAGACTTTGCTTGTGATTAATTCTGTAGGTGATTTTGTTGTAGTCACACCATCATTTGTAAACCAGAGCCCTGGATAGGACGCTATGGCTCCAGGAAATAAATTCAAGGATGTTCCATATCACAGTGCCCAAGAAGAAGAATACCAACAATTGCAGACTAGATCTGCTTGGTTTCGAAGATCCAGCTTCTTATCACATTGGAATGGAAACAAGGTTCATTAAATGTTTGTGCAGAACAGCAGGAAATCTCATAACCCTAATGATGAGGATGAGATGGTTAGAGAATGTAGCACACTCGGGTTTTAGTCCTTTCTCTGTCTTCTGGATGGCAGAGATTTTGATTTGAGATCCTTCTGCCCTTTATTTCGGGCCCGTGCCTAAACGTGTGGGCAACACTGGAAAGACACCCTTTCTTCCCTTGCAAAAGCCTTTTTCAGAGAAGCAGCTGACTTAGATTAAATCTCATTGACAATATTTCAAAAATCTCTCCATCCAACTCATGCGCTGCAGAGTCCAGCTTTGTGAGGTAACTGGCATTTCTAAATATTTTTAAATATTTTAAAAAATGCTAATTTTTAAAATACATATGACAAAATTTAGTGGCAGATGCACTGACATCCCTGAGAGATACACGACTATGCGCTAACTACTTCCCTGGCCCTGCACTGTACTTGGCACAGTGGGCTCTCATGTGGCCATACCCTCTCTCTTGGCAAATCTGCTGGAAAATCTGCAAATCATCTACTGGAGGGTGACACTGATTCAGGAAAGACTCTCCTGGCTGTTCTATTAATATAAATGTATCTAATAGAACTTCCTCTACTTTGTGGTAAGGAGAGATGGATGATGTGGTCAGGGTGCCTTTGTCTGTTAAAGAGAGAGTGAGCAACATGTGACAGGCGATAGTCACATTGCCCGACTTGCTGCAGGCAGATAGTTTGATCCTGTTGTGGTGAACGTCACAGAAATAAAACAGAACAGAATAGCATAGAATGGAATAGAACAGAGCAGAAGCCAACCAAGGTTAGAGCCGTCTCAGGCTGGTGACAGGGGTGTTGGTGGTCAGCCACAGGAGCAAAGCACTGCAGAGACAGTAGCTGCCTGCATCCCCCTTTCCCTCCTGCCCTACAGCACGCATAGCTCCGCACTGTTCAAGGTGTTTCCAAGAATCTAGTTTGTATTCCTAGATTTAATCATTTCATGTCCCTTGGATGCTTCTATTTTTATTGTCTAAAAGAAGGGGAAACAATATTGTCTCTTTCAAGCGTCTTTCTGACTTCATTTCTTTTGATGAAAGACTATTGATTCAGGTGTGTTTGAGCGAACCTGTGAATATACTGCTGACTCAGGAGTTATTCAGCATGACTAAAACAAGTGTGAAATGCAGGATTTTTTTCCTTACGTAAATAGCTGGTGAAATAGAAAATGGTTCTGTTGTTATTTGCGAAAAAGCAGTGAAGGAATAATATTGTCATCAGGAGATGTGCGCTAGAATATTTGAGTCGTACCTGCTAGATTCCATTTGTCTGCTGTCAACCTATACCTGCTGTTAAGCATTCAACACTTAAAAAAAGAGAGAAAGATAACACAAATTATTCACCATTAATTCTTTAAAATGAGTCACTATTAAAAGCTTAATTGTTTGCTGAGAGGGTCCAAATTAGTGGACTTTGCAAGATCAAACAAAATTGAAGATATTTGTCCAAATTAAAATGGAAACATGCATCCAGAATATACCAAATGAACATGTATGCTCCTATAATAATAATTTTATTATCTTCAGCTTGCAGGCCAGGCTTTTAATTATGACCCTTTATATCAGTGGAAACCATGTATTCAGGATTAAAAACCTATTTCTTTAACTAGTCTAGTTAAAGACTGGGGTTTGATATATTCTATGCTACAACTTTTATAAAAACCAGAGAACACTTCTAATAACACTTTTCTAATTTCATGGTTCAGTGCACAGTCAGTAAAGATTTAAATAATTCAGAAAGAAAGCCTATTCTGTTTCTTTATTAGAAGTTTGAGTCAGGCAAATTCTTTGACATTTAATAGGTTTTTAACCCTTTTAATAACTTCTTATAATGAAATTTATTGGAGGTTGTTTTAAATAAAGGGTTATTATATTAGAGTGAATAGCAGTCGGTAGTTTTTTATGATTAGTTTTGAGACCTTGGCCCTGTGTGACTCAAAGGATATTAAAACATAAAGTAGAAAAGAATGTTAATAGTCACCAAATTAACTGTGTACCAAGAAATACAGAAACTGTATATTACTGCATTCTTGTCATTATGTGATTGTGCTATAAAATTTTGCAGTTGAATTTTGAGTATATAATTGTTTTAAAGGAGCTTAAGATCACTTACAAAACCAGTACTATATAAAACAACTTGAAGTGGTTTAATTTTTAACAGAATGATTTTGGAAAGATTAGAGTAGTAAATTTAAGAGTTGGGGGGTGGTTTTTTTTTTTTAGTTTAGGGTTCTTTTTACATGTGGGATTTCTGCTGTTTAATTTTAAGACTGTTTTCCTAATCAACAGAAATTTTGAATGATCCTTTAATTTTATCCTGCAAATGCACTGGGCATAGTATATAAAATGTACTGTGTACAACACTAAAATATTCCCCAAATACCCACTTAGTTTAAAACTTAGTCTTTCATTATGCAGTTAGTTGATACCAAAGAGAATTATAAAAATGAGATGATGAAAACATCCCTTCTTCTGTTAGGTGGTGCTTCAAGTTATTCCTTTTAATGTGCTTTGAATGGTTCTCTGTGGTCATTTTACAGTAACCTTAGCTCTCATAACAAATCTTTCTTTAGCACTCATTCTCTTATATACGTGTTAAAAGAAAACTTGGTTGCAGATATGATTTCTGGTTTAACTGAATGGAAACAAAGATCTGATAGTATGTGGATCTTTGGGTTTCATCAGCATTTGTTCACAACAGGACGTACGTACCAGTTACCAGTTTTATCCACTCTAATCAGTGAATCCTAACTTCTTGTCAGATTTCAAACTTCTAAATATTGGGGTCACTTTTTCTTTTCCTCTGGTGTACAGATACAGATGTTCAAGTTATCTCAAGTTTTAAGTTATCTCACTGAATAGCATCACCATGATGGAAAAAACCACATGAAACTGCACGGTTTCCTTTCAATTCAGTTGTTATTAATCTAGAATCCTAACCACCAACGTGCATTGAATAACTGTGAGATACTACTGCTTGATATCAGTATGAACTGAGTGAAAGGTGTCTAAAACAGACATTTTTGTATTTTTAGCTGAGTTTAAACTTAGCTCTGATTGTATTGCTTGCACACTGTATCTTCGTAGATAGCACTTAAGATCCCTTGGGTTTTTCTCACTAAATCTTTGTTTGAATTAAGGGATTGACACATAGCTTCATACAGCATGAAAAATTGTTGCTCTTTGACTTACCTCGACCACTTAGACAGGAAGCAAAGAACTGTCAACCACTTCTGAAGATGGACATTTCAGTGTCCATCTAAAAAGTTCATAAGAGCTCTCAGCTAGTAGAAAACCAAGCAAAAATCACTTGTAAGACCTGATGGTGGTGACAGAAATAATGCCTGCTGTGCCTTGATATGAATTTGTCCGAGGAAGTGAAGTATGTGCTCTCCACTTGCTTCAGTGAGTAAGCACTGTGTATTTCTCCTTACGTTTTAATGTTTTCATCTCCAGTGTGTGATCCCTTGTGTCTCTTGCATATACTTAGACCTGTTATATTTACTTCAGTCGGTTAAGGCGACTTCTCTTTTTTCTTTCATTTAATGATGACATTTATTATAAATGAATTTAAATAGAGAGTCCAAATAATTTGGACTTTTATGGCTTTTAAAAGAGATGTTGCATCACAGTTCTTGATTAAAACAAGAAAAATAACTTGGGAATTATTTTGCTAGCAGCACATCTCTTTTGAAACTGCCTGCCTAATGCTTCTTAGAAAAACATTATTTGCTTCCTAAAGCCACCTTCTGAGATGTCAGTTAAGAGTCCTGCAATTTGACTCTTTTTGCATCTTGCATGGGTTAACCAGCTTGCATAAAAAGTACAGATAATTAGGGATTTTTTGATGCTATATGGTATGTATCCTGTGAGAGATGAAGGATTCTACCTGAATGCTGTGTAAGGTAAGGATATATGTATTTTGTGGACTTTCGGGCACAGTATATCAAGAAAGTAGAAGGTTGTAGAACATAGTCCAGAGGACAGCAGGAAGAGTGATCAGAGGTGTAGAAAACACAGCATGTGAAAAAAGCCTGTCAATCTTCAGGTTTAGTTGTTTAGTCTAAAGAAGAAAAAACTGAAAGGAAATTCATAATAGCCTTCTAGTGTGTACAACTGCTCTGTAAAGAAGGAGAAAAACATTCCTCATGTCCGCTGGGAGCAGAGCAAAAAGTAGTAGGTTTAAATTACAACAAAGGAGATTTAGGTGAGACATTACGGAAAAAAGCCCTTTCCACTGTAAGGATAGTTAAGCACAAGAATTGCCCAGGGAGGTTATGAAGAGGTTAGACAAACATCTGTCAGAAATGATTTAGGTATAGCTAATCCTGCTGTGAGATAAAGTGTTGGACTAAATAACCTTTTGAGGTCCCTTCTAGCACTGTTTTCTGTGATTCTGTGATTAGGGTACTGTACTCACACTGTCCTGCAGTAGGGTCGTTCTGTGCGGGGATGATATCACTGTATTCTGCTTTGCATGCTTTGCTTTGTTTTTGCTTTAAGCTGGTGGGGACGGTGATGGTCTGATGTTTAAAGCACTTTTGCTTTATTCTTCCTACCTTAGGAGCTTTGAGCAGGGCATTAGGAGCTTGTTTCCAGGCAGCCAACCCTGTTCTGTTTTTGTGCTTAACACGTGCCCATTAGAAGGGTTATCGGTACACACCTCAGAATTGCCAGCTTTTATTATGTCTTTCAACTTGCAAACACTTATATGAGTGAATGCTCAGTTTCTGCTTATAAGTGAAAAGCAACCAGAAAAAGAAAAAAAAAAAAAAATAGCCATGAAAAGTATCATAGCTTCCCTGTTAGTAGAACCAAAATAAAACGAGGCATGTTCTAAAGCTGAATATAACACAGGTTTAGAAACATCCTGGAACTGACAGATGGAGAATGATATTAAAGTGCCAGATATTATCATTATTACTTCATCAGAGAGACCATTGAAGGCGTCAGTTTGAGACTGTGTAACACTCGAACTCTTTAACTTTGTTCTTCCATTTGGCACTCTGCCACCCGGCAGGATTTGTGTTCAGCTTTGCATTCGGCAAGAGCGTGTTCGCAATGTTGCTTCTGCATACTGGATATGGCTCCAGCACAGCTACACATTGGTGGGTTTTGTAAAACTCCGTCTGGAGGAACAAGGAACAGGAAGCTTGTGGTTCTGAAGTAGCTTAGAAGAAATTGGTCATACTCTGCATGTAACGTTGACAGAGAGTGTGTCTGATTAGTGCCACTGTTCTTGCAAAGATGAGGTCGTCACGGCGTTTGAAACAGGGGTGTACTGTCACGCCACAGCAGTGACCCAAGTGTGTGGTTTTCATGGGTGGGACTGCTCTTGGACCCAGCAGGGAAGATGGGACATTTCTTGGTTTGTTGATCCTTTAAGAACCTGAAGATTCATCGTCACAGGTTTTCCACAGTGTAATCCCATAACTTCCCACAGTTATGTAGTTAACTGCCCATTTTTACTCAAGGAATGAGCAGTTTCCGTTTTCTTAGACAATCCGACTTTTTGCCTAGGAAGGGGCAGGATTGGGGAAGGCAGGCTCTGCGGTGCGTGGCAGAGAGAGGCAAAACAGAAATCTCATCTCCAGGTGCAGAGGCATGTGGATCCTCCTTGCTGAGGGCCACAGCTCTCCGCAGTGGACTTCACTGGCATGTTCTCTGCAGGCAGGGCCCTTAGGTGAGGATTTCTGGCTTAGCTTCTAGAAGGGAACATGTACTGTCAAACAAGCTGTCTTCATACTGATTACTCCCATTTTTGTAGAAGTAGCTTGGTATTCATCTGATTTAAAAATTTGGAAGACAAGCTGAATCCCTACAAAAAGAAAAATACCGTTTCTTTCTACTGCATCACCTCGTTTGCAGTCCTCCGAATTTCACGAGTGAAGGGTTCTCTTGCAAATACACACACACACGTGTTTTGTATGGGGATATGCCCAGTTCCATCCAGCCAGTATCATGTTATCTGAAAATACAGTGTTCAGTGGCAGAGGTAAAAGTGAATGCAGACTGTTTAAAAATACTTATTTAAAGATGACAAACACAGAATGTTCTGCAGTATCTGTCTGATAATATTTGAAGCTCGTATAAATAGGTTTTAATAAAGGAGAGATCGTTTGAATAATAACTGTATTATATTTTACTTGGCAAAAAGTAATTAAAATTACAGCCTTTGCCCTGCTTTCACTGAGGTAGATACTTTGCAAATTTATTCAAAATAAGAGTAGTTAGGAGTTTCAAATAGTGTTTGTTTCCATTCCCGTGTTCGTAAAATCATCAGGACACGTATTCTTGTTAAAAAGTGGTCTTGCCTTTCCAGCCTTTCGGGAGGGGGTTTATTGCCAGCCCTGATCTGGCACCACGAGGTGCTCTTCCACGAAAAGCCAAGGCGTTTTTAAGCAGGGCAGCGTGAGCTCGGCCCCTGCAGGGTGTCAGGTGCCTGGGGGAGGGCGCACACCCACACCGATGGGGTGAAGGGAGGGCTTTTGGGAGGCTTTGGCCTCCCTCTCCCCAGCATAGAAGAGACTGGGTGGGTTTCCATCCCCTGCCCACTTGCCCCGGACTGGCCAAGAAGGCCCAGGGCAGCCCACGCTCCCACTCCGCGTTCCCCAGCTGCTGCTCAGCCCAACAGCTGGTTCCGAAGCGAAACGCTGAGCAGCAGTTACAAGTTCACGGGGACAACTGTTTTGATATGGGTTGTCTGCTAGAGGAAGAAATAATGATAGCTTTCAAGGCTAGTGTGTTTGGCGAGGAGGGGAGCCGGTACTGGAGGGAAAGGAGCAAGAAGTCAGTAGCAATCTTTAAAAATATAAATGTCTGCCAGAATTCAAATTTCAGCCCTCGATTGATTTCATACACTGCTCTCTCTCTGCTCCTCTCCTCTGGTGCTTTAGTAGTCATTAAATGAACTTGAACATGTTTATATCGATAACCCTTTTTTACTAAAAGCTATTAATTTCTAAAGCAATATAAATACAGGTATAATTGTCATGCCATGTTGTCAGAAGCCATTTCAAATGCTTTTCAGACACACGTACATGTAAAGTGGTAAGTATGCCATAACTAATGGTATTATTAGTTTGATTTACTGCCAACCAGTCAGCTTTACAAAAATCAGTCCCCAAGCTTATAACATATCTCCCTAAAATTTGTAATTTTTTACACTATCAATAATAAAAGAAAAGGTAAAGTTGCAGGTTTATCTTTCTTTTTCTGCGTGTTACTGGTTGAAAGGTATCTTACAGATAGCTGTGATATACAGGATTGTGTGTATGAGGGAGAGAGGTTATAGAAGTCACAAGCTATAAAAAGGTTTTTAAAAAAATTAAAATCTGAGTGGTCTTTAGACAATTCAGATGATATGTCTAACAAAGACTGTTGTAGAATAAATGTGGTGATGTTAATATATTGAACCATTAACACATGTCCTTATCACAACAGGACTTACACAATGGTAGTTCCTGTCAGATTCCACTTGATAGGTATGGCATGTTTGTCTGATGCACAGAAAGACAACTATATCTATTTCATTTCAGCTCTACATTGACACTTCAATTTTAAATCACCCACAGAACACATTGGCTTAAATCTGAGCTTCTCTCTGATACTCTTTGTCTTTTGTCATGTTTCCATATGAGTATGCTGAAAAGATGTTGTAGGCAATCTGCTGTAGTGTGCTTGTGTATGGTAAATTTGACCTCTGGACAAGAAAGGAGTTTCATCCTCCAATGCTTTTAATTCTTAGCCTTGCAGAGACTGAATTTGTTGCTTGCATTAAAATAGTATGTCTCGTTAATGCTAAGAAGCGGTGACCCGCATAGCACAATGGATTCATTTGTCAATCCTGCGACTTCCGAGCTTTCTGTTCATATATGTCTTAGCAGCAAATCAACTCAGAAATCATTTAATCAGTCTATCAATGCATTCTTCTTGTCAGTTGTCTGAGTCCTGAAAATCCCAGTATCTCATTGGGCAGCACCAGGAAAAATAGATCTGGACCTAATACTAGATATTAAAACTCTGAAAACTGCAGCTTCAGAACTCAAACACACAAAAATCCAAAGAAGAAAAGTAGGATCTGGAAATTGTCTTGAATTTTGACAATACTGATGTTCTGATCGGGTTCTGAACTTCAGAGTGCAAATCTGTCCCTGTTTGTTAGCATTGCTAAAATACTCTACACACAATTACAGAAAGCAGTGCCCTTTTGTTCCCCCTATAAAGAAACAAGCTTTCATTGCTTTTTGCTATTCCCATGGGCTGAGGCTAGAGCCTGAATAGTTTATAACAGTCAGTGTTATGCAAATGTCAATCATATCCTTATTCTGTTTATTTCCAGTATTTACGTGTTTATTTAAGTACTTGCCATTTCTTTTAAGCCGTATATAGCCAATCAGGCCAACAGAGGTCTAAAGAAACAGAGCACTTTATTAGTGATATGCTTAATACAGTTTTTTTCCTCTTGTAGATGCAAGATTTACGGAATACAGAAGGAGCCCAGTATAGTTCCCATCCTCAGATGGCAACCATGAGGCCAAGGGTTCAACCTGCAGATATTAGGCAGCCAGGAATGATGCAGCACGGGCAGCTGACTACTATAAACCAGTCCCAGCTCAGTGCACAGCTTGGTTTGAATATGGGTGGAAACAATGTTCCTCACAACTCGCCCTCTCCACCTGGAAGCAAATCTGCAACTCCTTCACCATCCAGTTCAGTCCATGAAGATGAAGGAGAAGATAGCTCTAAGGTAGGCTTAGATGGTAGGATTACTATGTAAATGATGGGTATTTTTAGGACCTGCTAAATGAGTTGTATGGCCACAGTTGCTAAGATGATACTTTATACGTTGTTGGTGCTTGACTGAAGTGAATAAAGGGTTATGAATGCAGAACTTAGAGTTTCCAGTCAATTCTTCAGGCAGCTCAAGTAAATGACATCATTCTTCTTCACGAGAGCAAACTGGAATCCTGTAAAACACTCCGAGCATAGCCATTCCTTTAGGACTTTAATATAAAGGTTGAGTTTTCTCACTTGCATAGAAGGGATGTTTGTTCCCAGTTAAAGATCAAGTTACTGCTATAAAAAGTGTGAACAGTCTGTACAATATGCTAGTCTTGGCTACTTGGTCACAGGATGAGTAAACGGAACATCATAGCAACCAGAACAGAAAGATCCTCTACAAACTTTAAAAATCTTACCTTGAAAATCTCGAAGCCCCATTAGGCATTTGTACTTTGGGAGGTGCTGATACTCCATCATGACATATTTAAGCTTCATTTTAGTGACAGTACAGGCATGAGATAATAATATTCATTTACATAATAAATTTCTTTAAAGGTTAAAGATCAATTTACATAGCAAGTTTTGCACACAAAAACCTCCCAAACCTCCCAAAATGCTGAAACTCCCCCCAAAAATACACAAATATATTATCTTAATATTGCAGAAACAAAAGCTGAGATGCAAAAAGATTGGGACTTAGCACAGAGTGATCCCATAAACCAGAGATAGAGGATATTGAATTTGAGAACCCCTTTAGGTCCATTTTATGGTACTACAAAATAGCAGTCCCGGTACAGCAATCCCCTAGTGTAATCAAGATGTTGTACCATGGCCATATCTTGTGGGGAAAAGTTGCAGACTTGCAAGGAGTGTGAAGAAAACACATTGTGAGTCACTGAGGAGGTATAATCCAGTCAAGAAATGTAAGTCTGATTTGTTTTCAAATTATATTGTTTTACATGCCTCAAGCTATAAAATAATCATGTAATTGGAGACATATGTTTTACTACATTCTGAATAAATTCCGATTCAAGTCTTATTTCAGGACTTTCTCCTGATTTCACAAACTTTAGGTTTTAAAAATGACTGAATAATTCATACATTTTAAATGAGCACCTCCTTACTGAGGGAGACTTTAGAATACAGCTGTGTAAAAATGATTCCAGGCAACTTTTACTTTTTTAGAATAATTTATTTACTACTGCTGTTGCTTTGCTAATATTTTTACATATATTGGTGGGAGTGTGCAAAGTGGTCTAAACTGCAGAAAACATCAGCTGAAATAATTACGATATCCTTTCTGCTTCTACAAAATATTTCGGTTATTTAACCCATATTTTTAATGCACTTTTTCACTGCAACACTTTGTGCTAGCAAAAGTGTAGAGTTGTGGCTTCATGCAGACAGTACTCATCTGAAGCAAATGTTTTCAATAAAGAAATATGAAACACTGCAGACCAAGTAAAACTTGGTCTTTTCTTTGTGGAAGCCAGTTTATGTAGTGTTCAACTTTTAACAAGCCATGTTATTTTGGAAACTCTCTTTAAAATTCTGTCATGCTCAGTCTAAGCAGAAAAAGATGAGAAAATGCAACACAAAATTAAGAAGAATAAGTCAGTACACTGAAGTTGATATGCTGCCTTAAAATTCAATAATTGTAATTTCTCTGCTAAGGGAAATGTTTTGAAGGATGTTAAATCTGGTTAATAATGGCAGAGGGCTTAACTTTGTGTCCAACTAGTAGGGTTTAAACTGTAAGCTTGATGGGGGGCAGATTATACCCTACCTGTCTTCTGTGAGATTTCTTAGGTCTTCGTGAAATTGCCTGAAGCTGGCTGCCATTGGCGATGGGCACTGGGCTGGCATGCCTGATCCAATGCAGTGATTCTGCTGTACTTCCCTCCCTAAAAGACAAGAGGGTTTGAGCAATCAGTATAAGAAGCTAGTGTATTATTGTACTTTATGATTTAAATCCCTCTGCTGTATGTCTTTCTGTTACTCTGCTCTTTCTGGAAGCTGCCAGTCAATGGATGCAGACACTTAGAATAGACCAGCTTTCTGTGGAGATCCTTTTCCCTACACACAACAGTATTAAATTTCTCAGATCTGCTTTAGAGCCTTCTTCTCACTTCAGACATCCTTCTCCCAGTGAAAGAGGGCATTGGATGGGGACAGGAAGAGATAGACCGCTCGTTCTATCTCTTGTGAGAATCTCTATCTTTTACCTGAATGTAACTTCGCTGAATTAGGAGTTTGCTCTTTGTTTTATAAACTGTCCTGCAGATGTGTGATATTACTGGGTAGATCAGGGCCAAAGCTTATTAGTCAATCCTTCAGTAGAAGTGCACGTGTTGTGGTCATGTAGTAGCTGCTGGAGCTCGCCACATTTGAGCAGCTTCATGTAGTCAGTAAGATGTTCCTGCCGTGAGAACTCTGTAAAAAACACCTCCCTCTGAATTCACCATATCATTAATAGCAACAGTAGCATTCTCCCTATTCAACCAGCGGGAGAAGATGTTTGCCTATGTACCAACATTGATCAAAAAGACAAAGTAGGTTTTCAAATGGAAAATCACCTCAGTGTCAGATGACCTCCCTTAGTTTATACCAGCTGAATGCCCACCCTTATGTCTGAAAAAGAAGCCACTGGCCCTTTGGTAGGAGGTTTGGTAACAACTGTACTTATTTCTAGCTAAAGAAAAAAATGCAGAAATCTCAGTGTCCTGTTCATGTTTGCATGAATTTATAGAAAAAGGATGACAAAATGTAGGAACAAATATATACATTGCATGAATTTGGACTAGAAATATAATTGTATCCCTAGTGAACTGATTTCCATGCATGGAGGAAATGACCGTTTCAGCTTAACATACATATTCCAAATGCCACTAATAAGGAAAATTTACAAACTGATGTAATTGTTCGTGTACTGAGCTTCTTGGATGTTCATTCTGTGGTAAATATTCAAATTGTTGTAAGCCTTATCCAACATATACAGAACTAATGGCAGCAGCTGCTAAATATTTTTTGGCAATACTCATTCCCATAAAGGCTCTTTCATATAGACCTTTTGGACTTTAAATGTCATATATTCCCTTGCACAAAAAAGGGGGAAAGGAGCTGTATTATAGAGGGCTCAGTTGCCCTACACACTGTTGCTCGAAAAGCAAGACAGCTGAGGTTGCTTGACACCATCAGATGACAGTGACAACAGTAGCATAATTATAAGGCTATGTATATACAGTCAGAAAGCTGCTAGGTCCATGGAAATATGAAATGTAGTCTCAGAATGAGGGTATTGTTTCTGTAAGTGTTGTGCATCCCTAAGTCTCCTTAATTCTTCTAAATCTAGTATGTGGGGCTATGGTTGGAGGAAAAAAGTGAGAACTTAAAAATCAATAGTTGTAAGTCACTATAAAAACATTCTAAACAAAGTGGCCACTTACCGCATGCTTTATTCTGACCACCTCAACATTTGGAATATTACATTTATGTTATTCTTGCCATAACTCATACTGTTGGATCGTTAAACACGTATTCAGTTATTGCCAAGCATAATTGTGAGCTGCTGGAAGCATTACTGGTTTGCAAATATGTATTTTTTCGTAGATGGATAACAGGGTTTTCTTCCATGCTCATTTGAATATCACTTATGAGAGAATTTCAAATAATGTATTTTAGAGGGAAGATTGTGAGAGGACTGCAACTAGCAAGAATTAACTAACAGAAACACGATTACTAAAAAACTGCTGCTGCATATTCTCTTTATGTGGTAGAGGTTTTACAATATTTACTTTATATGATAAGAGTTATAAGTAGAATTCTATGTTGTCTGTTCAGCCTATTATGCAGATGGTGCTTGATTAAAATCTATTTTAAACTACAGCGATTACTGCAAGATAGTGTGCATAAAACAGCTCTCCTAGCTCCATTAAAGGCTTTGGTACTATTGCAGTTTATTTTAAATATGCTTATAGACATTTTCCAGCTTCTCAGGGGACATTTAGATATCAACGATGTGCCTTACTTGATAGTTTTAAAACCTACACTAGATATTCTTGTGATCTATTATGTGTGCAACATGGTTAATGTACACTTTTTTAAAGTGAAAGAGTATTGCTTTCTTGTGATAAATAAGTTAAATACATCACCATAATTAAGCAATAAGCCATGACAGGAGGTGGATTACCATGAGCTAACTACACCTCCAGGGATTTTGAGGCACAAGTCTATGCCTAGCAGAATATATATGGTTTTTATTTTATTTCCCATCTGTCTCTGCTTTGGTGGTTAGAAGTGGAGTCTATGAAGCTGATAGACTGATGGGAGCATAAGGTAGGCCATCATCTCAGCCATTTGCAAGGTTATTAGTACTGGAATTCTGGTATTCTTTTTATTTCGTTATTTTCATATAAGACAAACAGAATTTCCCCTGTGAGTACTCTCTTTTTAACAGTGGATTTTTGAAGTCTCTTGATCATTCAGGTTGGAGAATAAGATGTTCTCAGAACAGCCTATAAGAAGACTTCTTACACAAGTTCCTGCAGCTATCACCTAGGTTAAGGGTAGTTTAAATAATGTGATAACCTAATATAAAGAAAACTTTTAAATCTCATTGGTCCAAAAATTGGCTCCTCTGAAAAAAACTTGAGCAAATGATAGAGGTAAAATTTTAACTATAGCCCCAATTATTGTCAAGCCTCCTTGCTTATGGAGTTTGCATTAGTTTAGACTAATATTGCCAAATCAACGAGACAGTCCTAGTTAATTACCATTTAGCTGGTGGTTTTGTGTACCCTGTAGAATGAAATAATAGCAAGAGATTGAAAGTTGGATAACTAAATAGTGGGTAGCATACTGCTGCTTTTTTTCCATATTTTCCAAAACACTGCCAACAGGTTCCATGGCTATTAACATTGTATTAAAGATGCATCTATTGTAACATAATGCTCATGAAGCAAGCAACTTCATTTCCAAATTTTGGTCATCACACTGTTGTGTTTAGTAAGCCACAGAGAACCACATTATTCACTGTAGTCACCTGTGCTGTATGTGAAGTGATGTATACATCACAGTGATGTATATGAAGAAAAATAAGAGGTTTTTTACTCAAAATGAGCATTTCCAGCCATTTTGTTCATGCTGTTCTGCTGATTTGAACACCTGTGTTCTCCCATGTCACTTGATACGCATTATTAAAAAATAGTAATACAAGGATGTGATAAAAGTCATACCTAGTAGATCCTTAGCCTAGAGCATACCTTTTATGCTCTTGATCTTCTCATGCTTCAAAATGCTTATGACGCACAGTACTCTTGCCATGCCAACAAGAGAAAAAAGCCTTTGAACCCTGTGGTAAGATCACACATCGTTGCTACAGGTGTAGTGAATTAAGTGACTGTATCAAGAGAAGCTGCTGTGCCATGGAGCTCCAGTCTCTTGAAGAATCAAGGCAGTGTCCCTTTTTGTGCTTTTAAGTCATCTGAGAAAGTAGGGTGCTGTGGTGATCATGGTGTCTGAGCTATTAAGTGGCAAAGTGTAGTTGCATTTGACAAATTTTACAAATGCTCATATGCGGGTTTTTTTGGCTGGTGTGCAAATGATGCACATGCATCTTTCTTCATACACAATCCCTCTTCCACTCCTTTCCTCAAACCATTTGCTTTTACATCAGCAGAGGGAAAAACGATGCAGCTAAATGCAGACGGATCAGAACTGATCCTCCAAAGGGGTCTAATCTGTCTGTACTGGTAAAGCTTGATTTCTTCAAATTTTAATTAGAAGGTGTGGAGGGAAATGTCTATAACTTGAATCATTTCATTCACAGTCAAATTCTCTTCAATTCCCTGGAAGGTGTCCCATGAGTTGCAGTAGAAATTAATTTGAACGCAAGTCTGGGGTAGTTCTGGGAAAGGGTCAGGTTAAGAGGAAGGTAGAAATGACAGTGTTCCAGCTGGCTGCAGGTGGTTCATGTGGTTGAACTGGTGGTCAGGCTATAATGAAACTAATTTCATTTAAATTTACTCATTATATGCATATTATAGCCATTAGCAATAAAACTTATAAAAGGTGAAAAGATGACCAGATGAACTATAAATGAGATTATAGCAATTATATGAAAGTAAAATATAAAGCACTTTGAGGGAAAAAAAATGCATAATCTGAAATACTTATAATGAATTTTATACATGTGACTCAGGCACACAGTGTCAACATTTGGATTATCGAAGATGGCAACTAAAATTCCATTTTTGCCTGGAAAATCGAAAATCTTTGTATCACAGAAGCTGTAAGGGTGGATGGACTGAAGGAAATTGGCATTTTTTATAGTACTTTACTAATTTTATGTTACAGGTCAATGGTGGAGAGAAGAGACCTGCTTCAGATATGGGAAAGAAACCCAAAACTCCCAAAAAGAAGAAGAAGAAGGACCCAAATGAGCCACAGAAGCCTGTGTCTGCCTATGCATTATTCTTTCGAGACACTCAAGCAGCCATCAAGGGACAAAACCCCAATGCTACTTTTGGTGAAGTCTCTAAAATTGTAGCTTCAATGTGGGACGGCTTAGGAGAAGAACAAAAACAGGTACAAAATGTGCTGTAGCTCAGAGGCTTTGTTTCAGTAAAGTGTTATCAGGGTCATCTAAGCACTGTAGAGAGCTTCTTTTGTTTGCCAGGATGAAACTTGAATATGTGCCATCTCAGGAATATAATTTAAAGAGAATGAGATACGGAGAGTATTGTTTCATTTCTTCTGTATGAAATCAATAAAAATTGGTTTTGGCTTAGGGGTGTGACACAAGCTTTAGGATTATATTTAGGATTGTTTTATGCCGAAATTAGCGGGCCTAAGATTTTACGACAGCATTGCCCTGTCTATGACCATGTGGTATAGGAGGACCTTGCTGCCAAAAAATTGTCTGTGCAGTGGGACCTGACATATACCCGAGCTCCCAGTTGCAGATGTTTCCCTGCCCCATGATACCAGAGTGGGAGCTGGGGAGCTGGGAAATGTGGAAGCTCACATCTTCCCCAACCCACCTGGATTTTATGAAAGGAATTACAGATGTTTTGACCCAAAGAGACCTAGGGTGGACCCTGGCAAATTGTGACAGTGTTATGGGGTATCCTCCAGCATACACGTGGGCTGTGGAAATCACATCCCATAGTTACTTCCATCTTCCATGGAAAGGCCTTGGTTTTGCAATGAGGTCAGCAGAGCTGGATTTGAACCTTTGCAGAAATCCTCCCAAGTTAGTCGGATGCTGTGTAAAAGCGGGCAACTCTGGAAGTTCATCACGTTCACGTGGTGACAGTCGTCAAATACCATTCATCTCTGCTACTATAATATACCATTGCTTTCTTCCTGTTACTGGTTGCATTTTTACTAACTGCCAACAGAATAGATTGGGTAGATAAAGGGAAACTTGAAGAAAGAAACAGATATGGAGGGAAAGGATATGCTGAGTGAGAGTTATATTGGCTGCAGGAGACCTGGGTGGGGGTTGATGTCAGCACAGAGAGGGGAAAAGTACTGGGATAAAACTGCATCTCATTCATTCCCATTGAGCATATTATTATTACAGAATTAGAGCTAATAAGGCTAAGAATTAAAAGGAAAACTTTATTATGTTTTTTTGGCAAGCAAAACCATTCGGACTTGAAAAAAAAACGTTTACTTTGCTCATAACTGGATGGTGTAGGTACATCTAGATCCCTGTTAAAGATAACAGTGTAATAAGAAACAAGATTTGGCACTCATTGACTAAAATAAAAAAAAAAAAATTATCTAGTATCCAGTGTTGAATAAGGTCAGCATTTGGAAGGTTTAGCTGGAGGAAAGGTAACTTTCTGAATGCAGGGATCAGAGAAGTCAGTTGGCCTGGCGCATTAGGGTGGTTGTGTTGTGTTGTCTCTTTCTTCTCCCTTTTTTAGTATGTCCAGCAACGGCTGAGGTTACGTCCTAGGTCTGACAGGCTGTTTAGACCTTCCCAATACTACAGTAGTTCTGTCATAGCCAAACGTTACTTTTTGGGACCATGGTGATGAGTGTTCACTTTTAACTCGGAAAAAATACGGACTATGCTTTTGGTTAAGTTCACAAGCAAAAGGCTTTGATGCCATTCCTCCTTGTCCCACATATCTGCCAGCTGCCAGGAGGGATGGTGCTGAGCCACACCAGGATTAGCCACTGCTCAGCAGACTGCCCAAATGTGCAAGAAGCAGCCTACTTTCTCAGCTGTGCTTGGCCAGGACCTCTGGCCAAAGCTGAGAAACTATAGGCTGTGGTATCTGGCTTAAATTGGTTCCTATTGTAAAGAAAGGTCCTTGCCCACATTCACTGCCTGTGTTAAAATCTGGACATCCAAACACATACTTCAGGAGTGCTCCAGGTACTTAGATCTCTATCTTGGACCCATCTTGCTTGCCTGTGGGATTGTGGGTCCTAATTTTCCTGAAATGGTGAAAGGCAGAGACCTGGACTTCTCAAGACCATGTCTCTCTAGTTAATCTTACATATCTCTAGTGACGACACCAAGCAAAATTATTTATTTTGCCAGATATTCTGCTTGGTTTTCACCACCATTTTTCATAATGACCCTTAATTTGTGGCTGTCGCAGTGGTGCAGTATTTCCTTCCATAATATTCACTCTGCTTACAAGGCAGAAAATTTGACTTCATGAATAATAATCCAAGACCATATAATGGAGACAAACCTAAAAGACGATAAAATGCACATTTCCTTTGAGCTTGTCACGTTAGTAGTACCAGCAGAAAACTGAAGTCTTTCCATAGAATTCTGTTTAAGAAAAGTGCATAAAACCCTAAATTTCTAGCTTTGACTTGGATTTCCTAGTCATGATGGAAAGCAATAATTAAGTCCTACACTGGAACAGCAGAACAAAATCTATTTTCCTTATCTCTGTTGTCCTTAATTTAAGTTGGAACAAAGCAGAATGATGTGTTATGGAATCCACATGACACATCCATGAAAAAATGGCTGCAACGAGATTTTTAAGCCAATTATTCCAAGAGTTTGGGTTAGCATATCTTTGTTGCTCTTTGACTCATTTTGCCTATTCATTATCATCTATTAAGCCCATTGTTAAAACTCCAGGCCCAGGCCCTTTCTAATCTAGCACTGTACAAAAAGAATAAAAGATAGTCCCTATTTAAAAAAATTGGCAATCCTATTTTCTAGAATAAATTTAAACTCATTCTTTATTCCATTAGGGATCTAATAGTACAAAGTAATGATTACAAGACATCTTAACTGACTAGATAGTCTGTATTTTAAAGGCCTAATTTTTCAGATCCAGAGCATTAGTAACTGTTATGAAACCTATGTCTCTGGTAGGAAAATTGGACTCTAAAAATACAAATGATTAATGTAGCATTTGGAATTTGGCATTGAAGAAGCTTCAGAAATTCAAAAATAGTTAAATAAAGAAACAATAACATCATTAGAGGAATGCTTTATTGATAAATTATACTTGCTGAAAAGGATTCAATTATCATAAAGCTTCTGGCTTTTATGTTTTGGAAGCTAATGCTTATTCTGGAATTTAAATAGAATTATGTTTCCAAATTATGTTTCCTGAATTGGAACTTCTTTTACTATTTAAATAGTAAATATAAATGAATCAGAAAGTAGAACATAATGCAGCTATTGAGAAAGAAGAATAACCTCATGTTTTCATGCTAAAATGAAATCATCTTTCTTCCTACGACCTGAGCCAGCTTTTTCTGAAATGCATAGAATTCTTGTTTATTCCTGAAGACTGACCACAGAATAAATAAAGGTATTGAAACTCAGTACAGTAACAACCTAAGGGCAGTATGTGTATGTCCAAGCCTTTGCGACAAAATTTTGATAACCTGTCTTATTAGACTGTAGCTTGAAAGGGTTTGTGCAAGACCCACATATGTTTTTCAAATTGTGAAGAAATGCTGTAGGAAAATGCTGTTTGAGAAAATAGGATTTGAATGACAAAACAAGAAGTATTATTATGAACTAGATGATAGTGGGTTTCCTTACCGAAGTTAGGGTGGAGTTATACTTCAAATGGGTCACACTCTGATGCTCTTACTGTGAGAATATTGCAAGTTGTTAGATTAAAGCAGATACCACTGTATTTCCACCTTCATTTTGACATATGAAGATATTTGCATTTTTGGGTTATATGCTATAACTGTTCCCATTAATTTCTGAGCATACCAGGGCCATTTGCAAACAATGTGCCCATGTTTTGTTTGTCCAAACCTATATACACAGAGTCTAGAAATCAATGGGACTTTAGTGGTCATGGCAGACTTTGTCATGGTTTCTTCTCAAATTCTGAATTGGGTACAATAATTGCACATGATCAGAAGCAGAGCCTGTGCATTTTCCTTCATTTTTTACTGTAACAGTTTTCTAAAACTGTTCAGATTAATAAACCTGTGAATGGAAAGCAGCTGTAGCAGCAGTATGTTGAGGTACATTCTCCTTGGTGCTGTAGCCGTAGCACAGGGATATTTTCAGTGGCTTTTCTAGTTCCTCTCTTAATGATCACAAGCACTGTTGTCTCCTTCGTCAGTACTATACTTCTGTACATCCCACTTTTATAGCTTCTTTATGTACATCTTTGCCCTTTGCACACATTTTTACTGCGAAGGGGAGAAAAACAGCCCCCAGGAAAGAGGGTTCAGCATGCTAAATGGTCGAGTCTCTGGCTTTCAGACAGAACACTGGTTCAAACTGGGTAAAAAGGCTACTTAGGTCATTTTCTGTCCTTAGATGAAAAAGGAAAGTAATTTTAAATAAGTACCAGATGTGTGTGTACTAAATGAACCTTAAGTTTCTAATTGGAGTCCTAGTAAAGCTGTAATAGATGTGGCAAATTACAAACAAAATGTTCTTGTTTACATTAGTGTAACTTTAAAACTTCAGCCAAAGACCTTAATAAATGTGCTATTATTCTAAAAATGGAATTGAATGTCTATTCAACATTCAACAAAATTAATCTCTGCTGTAACTTTAGTGACTTAACTAGAATTCTAGCAGGAATGAATTTGGCCTCCTATGAACAGCTTAGTGTGCATACGTATGTGTGTATGTATGTGTATGTGTTTCTGTGTGTTTACTTAAATGTTGCACTGGCCTTGCAGCGGGAAGAAGGATGGATTCACCTAGGGGATCCAAAGCTTAATGATCAGAAGGAGTAGGCGAAGCGACTCTTTGAGTGCTGTAACATATGCCTTCTTTCAGGCTGCATAATTCATACATAGTAATATTAGCTGCAACAGTTCAGCTCAATAGCAACACCTCATTATTTTATCCCTCAGTATTTATTCCTATGTTTGACGCCTCATGAAATTACTGTTAATGTGTTTATATAAGGGCAGATCTGACACAAGTGGGAAGAATTTAATTTCCCACTCATTCTTTCCTGCTGATGTGTCCTCTTCCCCTGGTAGAAGTGGCAAGTGTAAATAGTTAATTTGCTTCAATTATGAGCCTGTCCTGCTAAATTAGAAGCAGCAGGAATATGAAGAGCCAGAATTATACTTATGAGGCAGCTGACAAATCCTCGGAGCTCACAAAATCAAATCATTTACTCGTCATTGGTGCTCAAAGACCCACTAGATAAAAGCTGCAGTTTATTCTTTATCATCTGATGGAACTTGGATTGTATGTTACCAATACTTAAGTAAATTGAAGTCCTCGTGCATTAGTGTCACTGTTTGTGATGCTGTTACCATTTTCACTATAACCCGCAAGCTTTCAAGGGTTTCGGTTTTGGTCACTAAAAATAACCCAGACTGATTTGCGCATGAAAAATAACTATATGTCTTTTATAAGTTTTCCTTTGATTGTAGGGAAGTTTTCAAAGTAACAGCACATTATCCAGTGCTGGGATGAATCAGGTAGATCAGGAGGGACTTTCCAAGTAATGTTGGCCAACACTTTATGTCTCCAAAGCTTCTCTCGTGACATGAGACACCACCACAAGTCAGATCCAAATGGATCCAAGAACAGTGTTTTAAGAGGCATTGGCTCTGCCTGGCCTCTGGGGACACCTGACCTAGCTCCTCCTCCCTCCCGGGATGTGATGCCACGTTGCTCTCTTGTTGCTTGACGAGACAAACGAGCCATGGGTGGAAGAGCCATGGTGTTCCCATTGCACAGATGTGCATGTGGGTTGCCCGGTGTCAGGACGTCAGACAGTTCAGAGACTGCAGTGTGGCTGCTGAAATAGCCCCGGAGGATACGCAGACCATCAGGTCAAGGTAGCCAGTAGCATTTTTAAAACATAAAGATTGTTCACTCTTATGTATGCTCATATGCTCACACAGATGTTTATGTACCTCTTCTTCCACCTTTAAAAAGGACCTTTTTTTATTATTTCCATGCTAATAAAGCAATCTCCAAGGAATGACTTTAACACGCTTGTAAGAGGATGAGAATGTACTTTCAGTTTAGTAGATAAACAACCACGCAAGGTTTAAATTTAGCTTTGTTTTATTTTTGTAAATGAGAAGAGGAAGCGAAGGCACATCTGTGTGTGCACACTGCCAAAGTGAATTACAAGCAAAATGGATTCGGGAATAGGCACAACGGAGCACAGCCTTGCACCTCCCCTCCCAGCTACTGGCACGGGCAAAGTCGCTTTTGCCAGTGTTGCACCTTAGGCTTCTTTGGGAGATCCGCTGTTTCTCTTGACAGACCTCTGTGCTGAAATTGCTTCTCCCCTTTGAAGCTCTAGACAAATGCGTAAAGAGTTTAAAATGGCGGCTCCTCACCCTGGTGTCTGCTCCTTCTCCCTTCCTCTGCAAGCAGCTGGGCTTAATGAGCTGGAACACAAATGGGCCAGGAATAGGCATTCATACACGTAGATACAAACTCATCTCTGTGTGTGTGTATATATATATATGTGCACGTATCTAAATCGTATCTTCGGATTGTTCTATTGCCCTGGCTTCCACAGGTCAATAGAACCCCTTGACTTCCCCTGACTTGGGGAGTGCAGTGCATTTTTGCTGCAGGACTTCTGGTGGCTGGTGCCTCCTTCTTCCACCCAGCGCTGGGCTGAGCAGGATCACACTACGCACCCCGGGATGGGAAACCTTCCCCTCTGCCACAAAAAAAAAAAAAAAAAAATTAATGTAGGTTACCATAGAAGCTGTTGGATCTTGCTCTGTGTCAGGTAATACAGACTTACCTTCTGCTGGCCTCCTGCCCAGCCCACATGGCAGCTTGGTCTTCCTGCTGCCTCCCAGGAGCACTGAAGTCGCAAGGGACATCAGGCACTCCCCTTCCCAGGGTGAATTGCCAATATGCGTTTGCTACGTGCAACAGACACAGCTTCCGGATAAATACCGGACATGGCCACTGCGTTATGAACGTTGATTGTAACTGCACTTGGCCTTCTTGTACTTGGAAGGAGCTGGGTCAAAAGGACCTGGATCCCAAGTACCGCTGCAGCAACATGCATAAGTAATAGCCTTAATTTTCTATTCATTCTTCTTCCTCACCCTTTATTCATACATTCGAGCTTGATAGGAACACGGCTTTAAATCATTTGCGTACAAAACTGGATTTAGGCCCAACTGTTGTGCTCCATTCAGGCTCACATCCTTATTTTTTTAAAAAACAGAATACCAGCAAGTGCAGATGATCACCACCTAAATGGTATGTTTAATGTTGTTTGTTTCGTACCCAACTTCCATCTAACATGCTTCTGATAAAATGTACAGTCCCGGTCCTGTAAGCTGCAAGCATCAAGCCTGTAAGGTCAAATTTAGGCCTGGCACAAATGGCTGCAATTTCCAGTGATCTCTGTTGAGTCTCAGTGTTTGTGCTAGAGCTGAATTTGGCCTGTGATCTTTCCCCTGCACGCCAGAAAGACTGAATCCTTTCCCTCAAGCCTCTGTCATCAGTGTCTTTTTCATGCTCTAGTCAAAGAGACTGCTGAGCCATATAGCTAGCCCTGGGCCTCTTTCTGTTACTGTATGTACCTAGATTAAAAATCAAATGGTAACATATTTCAGTATCCATTAAGCAATTCTGAGGATTTTTTTTTCTAACTGCTGTGGGAATATCTCTCTCCATATTTTAGACGAGTGTGTGCAGCTCTAGGTGCCTTTGCTGCAAAATCAGAAGATTAAAACTAGAGATAGGTATCCCACTTGGAAAAAATACAAGTTTTGTCTATGAGCCTAGGTAGGTAGGGCCAGGAACGACAGTCTGAATGTGGAATTTAATTCTGGATTGCAGCCTACCATGTTTTATCAGATGCAATTCCTGTAAGTGGAGCCTGTGAAAATGACACTCCCATGGGTAATAACACTGCAGAGACCAAGAAGTCAAAACCAGTCATATTGCTTTTTGATTTGCTATTTTTGCATATATTATTTTGGGGGTTTTACGGAACACTTCCATCAACACAAACGTGGGCACCTTTACATCTTTTTAAAAAGACAAATACAACTTGCTTGCAAGCATCAGCTCTAAGGAGACATCCACATGATAAACTGAAAGCTTCCCCTTTGTCATCATCCTCATACCGGCTATTTAGGCAAAGCCAGGAAAGTAGCATGGTTCTTCAGGATGTGCTTTGTCAGCTAGGAGACACAAAGGTTTTTCAGACTGCCATGAGGTGCAAATTCTGAAATTTCCTAAGAGCATCAGTCAGTTTAACTCACTGTGTCCAAATTTGGGGACTATAGTCAGTTGTGCCTTCTTCCCTGAGCACCTGATATTCAAAACCAAGGACATGTTTGCAGATGTTTGAGTGTTGCGATGTGTTGATAACCCTCCAGAAGCAAGTTGAGAGGAAGTTCATCGGGAAAAGATGACTAACCAGAACGAAAACTTGGCTCAAGGCATTACAGGTATATTTCAGTTACATATATCAGTGAGAAGTTTCATGTTATCTAACATGTAGAAGAGCACAGGAGACACAAAGCTTGCCTCAAGGAATTTATGATCCAGGAAGACGAGAACCTGAGCGGCAGCTAAAATATATAAAGCAAAACGTGGCCAGAAGTTGGCATCATAAACCAGAAGTGCAGATATTTCACTGTAGTTTTAATTTGGTAAATCTAGTATTTGTGAGTACTTGTGGCTAACCATATAACCCACAACCCCACTATCTCCAATTGACACTTTGGGCCAGTCGGTTTAAGGATGTGTATCACTATTCATAAAAAGAGTTCAGCCCTCGATGTGGGCTGCTACAGCACTGGTAGCCCACACTAAGGCTTTGAGCAATCTGGTCTAGTCGGAGGTGACCTTGCCCATGTTAGAGTGGGTCGGAACTAGATGATATTTAAGGTCCCTTCCAACCAAGACCATTTTATGATTCTATGTATGGTCAGCCCAGGGAACCTGAGCTAAAGGATGACGGTGCAATGGCTGGTACCTAGGGGGTGGTACCAGGCTGTTACGTTGCGGGAGCCCAGGGCATTTGTTTTCCCTGGTGGGCTAATTCAAATGCTATCGACATACTTATAAATACAAGGTAGCGTTTCATACTTACTCCTTTTGGAAAGTATCATCTGTATTGCTGCGTGCTTTGCTCAACATTGTAAGGCAGCTTGTAGCTACCTTACTGAGTGCACTTTGGAAATGTAGTTAGATAGTAAACTAAGAACCTGTGTATTATGCTATGTAAATTTGCATTCACGAAGGACAGTAGGAAAATAATGCCAGCAGCTTCCATTTGTAGACAAATGAATGTAATCTTGGTGTTTGGGGGTTTCTATAACAAGCTGAAGAGAATAACAATAAATTACGCTGGCCCACCCTGCTTATACAGAAATTATTTTTTTTTCTGCCAACATTCAATTTCCACAACTGAGACAATATAGAAAATAAAATATTGTGTAAGGAAACAAATCTGCTGCTGAATCAGAATGGGCCTTTACTGCCTGAATGACAATCAGTTGACATTCAATTATCATGTTAATTGAATTAAAGCAAGCTAGAAATGACTTAATTCCATAAGTATATGCTCCTGTCAAGTTACTTATTTAATAATTGTTGCTTGCTTGATGGAGGAGGGGAAAATGACCTTATAAGAGATTTCTGAGATGTTAAAAATAAAATTAAATAATGCCACTATTCACTATAGATAAGCAACAGAACAGAAGCCTGCTTCTTGTTACAAGAAAAATATTAAATGTATAATTGGAAATATGTGTTTCCAAATTTGGCACTGTCTTAAGCATGAAACTCAAAAGAGCTTCAGCCATTTTCTAGAGCACACTTGAATGATGACACAAGCCCTTTTCCTCCCCAGAAGCACTGCAAGGATGCAACTCTTATACTTACTACAACACAAAACTATTTAAGCCTGAGGGCTAAAAATTCTCACAGCTGGGAAAAAAAACGAGATTGGGAGGGGCAGCTGACTTGCTCATACCTGTTTGAGGTGCTGCGACAAATGCTGAGGACACTCCTCTCCTGCCCTGCCTTCAAAAGCCCCCAGTACAAGTCCAGTCTAGCACAAACTCAACGAACTGGAACCCACTGTCAGGGCCGTGTTCATTTGCCTTCAGAGAAAAATATTGACAGCCAGACCTTGTTGTTACTCATGAAAATGAACAACTCCCCAGACAGGCAGAATTTACCCTAATTTTTAGTGTAAGCCAGGACCAATCAAAATTTCCAAAACCAGCATGAGGATCATCAACCCCCTTGTATGCTGACCTAAACAGTGGGCATCTTTGAAAGCACAACAGCATATAGACAGCAAGAGCTCAAGCTGTTGTCCTCAGAGGACCTTAAAAGGATGACACGGGTTGAGCTGACCACCCTCCAGACAAGCCAGCCTGCAGAGACCATTCTGGCCCGTGCAAAACATCAAAGCAGGCTGAGGTCATCAAAACCTCTCCCTGTCCAGGAAGGACTTTTTTACTATAATTCTATTACATGGTTAATGTTTATATTGCCGTGGAAGACACATTGTTCATGTGACTATTATTGGCTCACCGAAAGACACAAGAAAAGAGGGCAACAACGTGTGTACACTGAGCATGGTAGATGTATAGGTAGGAAGTAATTAAATAACAGCTCTGTGATGCCATTCCTAGGAAGTAGTGATGTTTTAGGTGGAGATTTACAGAGTTGTTGTTAGCGTCATGTTATTGAGTTAACCTTGTGCAATATGACTATTTGAGGGAAAAGTCAGGTCCCAGAGGACTCTTCCAATATGCTGTGACTGTAAGAGCACAGCAGGAGTGTATATTTTTTATATTTGTGTAATGCAAAATAATTCCAATGTGGAAGCAGTAGATACATGATCTTTTGAAGATCATTTTTCTGTGTAAAATTCTTTGTTCAGCTCTTTTTTAAACTGCCTATCAGAATGATGCAGAGGCTTTGCAATGTACAAAGGGATGTAACTTAGTCTTTGTTCTGTAGGTCAGGCTAAATTCATTTTAACAGCTGGGAACATATTGTTGACTAATTTTTTATTCATTTTCTAAACAAACAGTACATTTCCCTAATAATCACAAGTGATTACAACTTAAAAAGCAAACTGCTACCATTTTTTTTGCCAAACAATAGAAGATCAGCCAACACTATATATTTATCTTAATCTGGAGAAATTACAAGGGTGCACAGATAGAGTTGCACAGCTAAAACCAATCTTTTTTCCTCTCTGTCTTTATATTTACAATTTTAGAAGCCTAAGACTTCTCTGTTTCCATTATGATCTTTTGCTTCCCTGGGAAGCAAAATCTTTAATCCTTTTAGGCAGCCTCTGAGTTTTGCCAACCCGTATCTGAGGATTGTTCTGTCTCTGAAAGCAAAGCCTCAGTGAAACAAAAAAATGTTTCATGAGCACATGCTTTATAAAAATGATGTTGTACTGGATCCTTGCAGCCTGACACTACCACTCTCACTTTGTAGTCTGCAACTCTATTGCCCTCCGTGTGCGCACACTCTGCTGCCAGGTCCTCTCCATTAGGGGACTGCTATGGTTTTACTTGAGCATTGGAAGATCAAAAGAGATCACTTTAAAGTTTCACAAAGTTTGTCCTTCTGGGGCAGAGATGTACGTGTGTGTTTTTCAACTGTGGAATTCAGGAGGATATCCCAAGATTGTCGAAAATAGTTTTGCCCGTCTTTTGCCTTCGAACCAATAGCCTGATTAACTAGGCAGTGCGGCGTGGGAAGGTGGATAGTCTTTACTGTCCTCATGGAGGCTTTCCACAAGTGCCCAGGTTGTGCGGTTGGCTGCAGAAGTGGACAGCAGAGACTCAAAGCTGCAGTTCCATTCTGTATAATATTGTGAAATGCCATGAACACGTGAATTAATCTCTGCCCTGGGCATATGATTTAAAAATTTTGAAATATAACAGTAATAAAACCAGCAAATTTTCTTTCCCTTTATTTGTCTCCCTTACTTTTAAACCTTACGTTTGGATGGGTTTTAAGCCTTTCCCTCTAATGTGGAAGGATAGGAGTCAATCATGCATAGTTACATGAAGCCAAGATGCTTGGGTGGCTTCTAAGTCTACCCTTTTAGAATAACCATGAAGTGGTGAGAAACTCATGATAGTATTTGCAAAGAGAAATGATGACTTGTTCCGGAATCTGTCACTGACATGGCTAACAGCGAATCATTAGCTAGGCTCCACAGGTCATAAACTGGTTCTCCTCTGGAAAACTTTCAGCCTTAAATATCTATGTACATTTCTGTAACATCATGTTACTGTAGTGCTATGAGGTCCTGTCTAACCCTGCAGATAATCTTTGATCTTGAAATCTGGGCAAAACTGAAGTGATTCTCCAAACTCTTTAATCTATTATGAGATTGTGCACATGCCGCATTTAAAGTAATTTGGTGAGTTGAGAGAAATGTACAGAAATAGATCCATGCTCCTGAGAAGTTAATTAGGCCGATATGGGATCAAGACTGGAATAATGACTAACATTTATTATCCTTAGCAGCTCCATGAAGCTTCTTTGACTGCCCCCAACAGTTTATCCGGGGAAGAGGGAAAGCCTCGTGGCTGATCTGTGTGGGGCCGTCATTTAGCTCAAACATCTTTCTGCATGTTCTTATCTTCCCCAGAGGGTTTTAACTCATGTCACAAGTGGAATCCACTGGAGAGGCCCATGCCTGCCTTTCCCCATCCCTAAAGGTCCCGTTTGCAAGTACTCCTCATGCTTCACTTTGAACAATTAAACCTGAGATGCTATGAGGGATATTGTTTTTTTCAGTGCTGCTGGATAGTTAAAGGGTGTTTCACAGTTGGAACAATATTTTCTTCAAAATATTTGATGTTTATTATTTCACTCTTTAAGCAATATGAGGAGGAAAGGCTGTTTACTTAGAAAGACTTTGTGAAGATGCATGAGACACACCAGTGGTATATAAAAACAAAACCAGATTAATTTACCAATGTGACACTCTTTGTTTTTAGGTATACAAAAAGAAAACTGAAGCTGCCAAGAAGGAATATCTGAAGCAGTTAGCTGCCTACAGAGCAAGCCTTGTATCCAAGGTAACACATAATGTATATACACACACACATATATATATAGTGACATATTGCAAACCATTTTCAGCATTTATATGGTGCTGAGCACCATTGTATTTAGCGCAAATAGCCTTGTTTGTTATCACCTTAAACTTAGGGTTAAGGTGCAAATGCTCAATAAACACAGCCATGCCTCCATGAAAAGATATCCTTTCCCTTCTGATCATAGCGACAGCACTTCTGCAGTCTGGGAGTCTCCAGTTCAACAGAGGAAGGAGATACCAGTAAAAAGACTTCAATATAACAAACGTGCAGTCACTGCTCTACCAATATGGGAAAAAAGCATATAATACACAAATTGCCTGCATTTGATTTTAGGGGTTTTTTAAGTACTGTTTTTTACCTTGCAATCACAGTACAGGAAAAGTGAAGCTCAGCTCACGTAGCAAATTTTCGTAAGAAAAAGTGAATTTCCATTTTACATCCAGCAAGCAGCTTGTGTGAGCACAGCATAGGTCACCATAAGGCTCTTATACTGGAACACACCAGTGTATCCCCAGTACACAGCTAGTATCAAATTTCTAAATTGATTTATATAAACATTCTTAGTGCTGATAATTTTGTGACAGACTCTTTAAAATTTGTAATAGAATTTAAAATATGCAGAAGAATGTGAATTACTGCACTGTGTCAATGTGAAAACCAATTGAGCAACTTTGGAATCATACCAGTTAGAATCACTTGGTTTGGGTCTATGAAAACAAATTTAGATATATTTTGTTCTTACATAAATAAAATTAATTTTAGGAGTAAAGATAGCAGTATGAAGGACTGGTGTATATGATGCAAGTAAAACTTTTCGTTAGTTTTAAATGTTTTTGGGGTGGTTGGTCTTGCACTATACTTCTCTGTATATTATATTAATTTGTACACATTTTCAGGGGGAGGTTAGAGGATTAGCTATACGAAGACTTTTTATGCATCTTTCTACATTATCTTAGTATTTGGTCAGTGTTTGTTCTGAATTTGAAAGTCTGAAATATGAGTGTTACCATATTCATTTTGGGGCATTGTATCTTATGCATTTTCATTTTATAGCTACCTTCATAAATACTAATGTGTTTAGTTAAAGTAATTTACAGGGTACCTTTAATTTCTGTCTTAGGGCTGTTTGGTTCGAGAAATACTCACTGCCTTCAGAAATAATTTTTTCTGAAATAGCCTGCTTATTGCCAAAGAGAGTTCTAAAAAGGTCAAAATATTCCAATAGGTTTTGAAGAAATGCATGAAGCCAACTTTTCACTTGTGAAAATAACTTGGATGTCATTATTCAGCACATCATGGACTGTTTGCATTATACTGTATATAGCTTAATTTTGAAATGGCATATATAAAAAACCTTAGATTCTTATTTTAGTTTTATTTTTGGAAGGAGAAAAAAGTATATTATGGCATTTTCTGAGGTTTGTTTTTAGAAAAAAAAATATCGCTGATCAGTTCAGTACATGAAGCCATTTGTGCATATATTTAAATTTGTTGTTAGTCAGAAAAGCACTGGAGCATTTTCTTAACTTTTAGGCAATTATTTAAATTCTGCCCATAATGTAATGTTTTCCTCTAGTGTGGAAAGTATCAAAATATAAAGCTAATGAAGCCGAGTACTAATTGCTTACTCTTATGAACATGCTCAATGAATCCAGCAGAGCTGGCATGTAACTAAAACAAGTCCATTTTGGAATAAGGATCTAAAATACCCACATGTAATATTATATCAGTATATTCTAAATTATCATTATTAAATATTTATATAGCACCAGAAGAGTTGTAGTTCTTTAGAGAAACATGCAAGCATGAAGAAATATATATAATGTATTATTAAGAATTTTTGAAGTCCATCTGGTCTTTTATGTCCATGTGTTATATTATCATCCATAAACACTACTTTTAGAGAATATTATTAAAATTCCAAGACCTCATTCTAAAAAGTGTAGACATGCCAAAAGTAACATACCTTTTCCAAAAATGCTTTAATACAATATTAATGATTTGCTCGCATGGTATGTTTTAAACTTTATGCTGCACTCAGTGTGAGTCTCATTTCATATGTTTATAATCAGGTGTTTACCCTGGGAGCTCCTGTGTCGTACTTACTGCATGTTGATTAACCTTGCTTCTTTATAGGATTTTCTGTGCTGCTCATCCCAGCAGCGTTTAAGTGTAAAGAAATTCTCAGTAATACTCTGGAGCAGGGAGTTTGTATTGGCCGTATTTTCAAACATAACTAAATTGTTGTGAAACTGGGGGTTCAGTACCTTTGGGTGTCCTGCTTGGGACATCTAGAACTTAATTTTTCAGGGTATTTGACCAATTTTAGACCCTTCATGTTCATAGCAGAGCTACAGTGACTTCGGGGTCAGCTGGCTTGCAGCTATGAGATGTTCAGTTTTGCTTCACATCACATCAGGACATCCTCTTGCTATCCAAATGATAGGAGTGAGCCAATTATCAAACTTTCTCCCTTCTCCCCTCCCAGAGGACTCTGCCCGTGGGAAGAGGCAGGCACAAGCAGACAAGGGTGCTGCTCAAGTCCCCTGTCTCCAGTTCAGCAGGTACCTCACACCTCCCAGAGCAGCTGCTCTACCAGTTTCCTAACTTTCAAACACTGGTTCTGCCACTTTTTCATGAAGCGGGGCCAGTTTTTAAACAACTAGTGAATGTGGGGCTTGTATGCAAGTGTTTGTGTAAGTTTTTTAATGAAATTCAGGAACATTAGTTTCCATCTCAATCTCTGGGGTGGGAGTGTAGTATCAGGTGGGAATGGTGGGCTTCCTGATGATACTCAGCCCTTTGCCTTCCCTTCCCTTCCCTTCCCTTCCCTTCCCTAGTGACAGGCTACCTACTCTTCGACTTAGAGAGCATTCAGTACTGGGAAAGCCCACATGGAATAATAGTCTCACCTGCTTTCTTAGATGACACACATTGATAAATTTGAGTGTCATTTCATGGGAAGATGACATATTAATCTTTGACACAATCTGTCATTGTCCCTACCAGAGTTCAAGTCCTTCTTCCATTGCATCTTAAGGAAGGGTACCCAAATTTTTGGGGAGGCGTATGGCGCTTTCCTCTGGGTGCAGTCTTGACAAAGCCAAGCAGTTCTGGTTGGAGTTTGTCACACACACAGAGAGAGAGAGAGAGAGAAGCCACTCACACACCTAGTATGTGTAATTTCAGACTGTGTTATTTGACAAAATCATAACTGGAAAGAGTGGAAGCATCACCAGCAACTTCAGTAATAGGATTGCCAGCCCACCTCTGGTACATTTTCAAATGCTTTAGTGATGTCTTTATAAAGTAGGGCTACCACCCAGTAAATAAGGTAAACGTAGTTGTGTAAATATGTCGGTTATGCATTGATCCCCGTTTAATTTATCAATGTATTTCCTGTATTTTCTCCTTTTTTATAATGATTGAAATTAATGGGGCCGTTGTTGAGTTTGTTCATGTGTGTAGGAATTGATATGTAAAGTAAAAATCACATTACAAAGCATTACATCTTCTGCTATGCAGATTGCCATATTGCTTTTAGTACTGACTAAGCCTTTGCATTGTAAACAAGTGTCTTTATATTTGCCCTTAGTTGCAACTTTTACTACTATTCAGGTCCAGAAATGCAGTCTCTGGTATCTGGTAATTTCTACAGCATTACATAAAATGCTGTGAATTGCAATTTTACTTTTTCATAAAACAAGCACTTTTTCTAGCTTAACCAGCCTTTTTTCTGGCTGACATTAGAGTTTTTGCAGGATCTTTCAAATATATATATATTTAATACAGATTTATATGGGTAAATGTTAAATACTTTCATATATATGTGCATCTCTGTATATTTATATAACAATATATGTGTATTGTGTATTTAACATGCATAATATATGTGCATATAAGTCATGCATGTATGTATGTTAACTATAACAGTACAAGTTTAACTGTTTGAATAGTTAAGAAGATTTCACTGTTTTGTTCTGTCTGGCTAAATGAATCTTTAGTTTTCCCTGTGTAGTGACACAACTTCAGGTTTCATGCAGATATATTTTAGCAGTTATGGCTGAAGCTAAAACCTCTCAGCAAGGAGACTATCATTCAAATTCAAAATACTCAAGCATCTTTCAAAACTCTGATGTTGTATCTAAGTCAAAGTGGTGTCCTCACTTGACGTTGCAGCAAACGCATTGGAAAAATCCTTTGGACATGTAAAATTGCTTTTTGAAGTATATGGCAGACGTAGCTTTCCTAGCCCACAACCTTGCAATTACGTTTCCTAAAAAAACTAAAGGTCATTTCTAGTAAGACTGGCATTGCCTTAATGCCATTAGCCCAGCAATTTTTAACCAGAGAGTTTCCAGGCACCCAAAATATGTTACATGTGCAGCATTGCCTATATTGTAATGTAATCAAACAGACTAAAAAATTAGTGTTTTGTGACTGCAGTGAATACATGTGAAAAAGTTTGAGCTACTAGTAAAAAGCAAAGTGGAGACGATGTTAAAAAAAAAAACCAAAAACAACCTAACCCCCAAAACTTGAACAGTAAACTTGGTGTTAGTTTCCTAGTTCACAAGTGTATGTGGTGAGAGCACTTAACCTAATATATAAAAAGCCAAAAAATATGTCATGTTTCCCAGATCATACATCTCTCCACTCCGAAGCAAATGCGGTTGTGCAGGTGTGCCCTTGCTACAGTTTGTTTTCTGTGGCCCAGTGAAGCCCAAATTCTTTTCTGCATAGTGGCCAAGCTTCAGGGGTAGGGGAGCACCCTATCCTAGCTCACTCTTCCCTGAAATAAGCAGCTGCTGGGGTTTGGGACATTTCTATTGGAAGTAAATTTCTAAATATCTCTTGACAGAGTAGACAACTGAGCTGTCGTGCCTCCTGGTCAGTGCTTTAATCAGTTGGTTATTGTGCACAAGGAGAGCAGCATCCTTTCTGCTGCTGGCAGAAAGGCACCTGGTTTCTGCTTCCTGAGACAACAGATTCCTATATTATATCTAGCCGCAGTCCATGCAGATGTTTTGGAATTTCATAAAACAGTTCAGGCTGTTCTCAGTAAAAGCGTCATAGAAAGAATAAATAAAAAATATGGTTATGTTTGATGCATGATTATTATATTTTTTGTAGCTATTAAAGTGCTACAAGGCATTTGGCAATATTTTCCCTAAAACAATACAAAAAAACCCCAGGATGATGACATGCACGTACAGCGTTTACTTTTTTCCATTAAACATTAGAATCCCTAGCTGGTAAAACTGTAATATAAGGTTTTTACAGCAGGTGCTTCAAGCTTCTGTGATACCTTGGTCTTTCATCCTTTCTGGATTTATTATGATATAGTCAGAAATTTTCAAGGAACCATAAATAAAATTATGTGTGTGCAAGTATGTGATGTATCAGAGTATCTGGTAAGTGAACATATATATTTATAAAACAATTGTCTAATCTGATAATAATTATAAATATAATTCCAACCATCTTCTTGTCTAGCAAGGAAACCAACTGTCTACTGCAGCTGAAAATGTAGAGCAAGCTATATTTAAGTTAATGCCATGAATTTGATTTGAGGCTAAATCATGTGAAGTTTTACATTCAGCAGTGCAAAAACCGAGAGATGCTCTCACATAATTTCTGCCAAAAATGGCAGAAATGTCTTGAGCTTGAGAGAAGACAGATTTTGATTTAGAGGGGAACTGTGTTTGTTTTTGAAGTGAGCTAATAAAACTAGATTTCAGTATTAGCCTAGTGCTTCCATTTGGGGAATTAAAACACTTGTATCAAATTAAAGTTGCATATCCTTTATCACATGTACCCAGGTTACATTCATAAAACATCCATTTTTACTTACATACCCTGAATGAATCCATGACAATCCCCTGTAGATGATGACAAAAATGTATATTTAGATTTGAAGATGTTCTTCTGAGCCACCTCAGCTAATTATAGATGACAACCCATGGCTTGCTCCTTTGTTCTGAAACATCAAGAATGTGTCAAAAAGCTTTCTGAACTCTCTAGAGTCCCAGATGTTGTTATTGCAATAGGTGACTGGAATTAACAAAATACAAAACGTCATTTGCTAAAAGCCTCTTGTGACTTAGGTAGGAAGGCAGCTGTACTGCAAATATGCATATGAATTCTCCACCGGAGTGAATAGAGTTAAGTCAAAGGAATCTCTAAAGGAGTTAAAGAGCTAAGCAGGAAAAAGAAAACACTGCTGGAGAGAAATCATTCTCTCCTAAATAGCTTCGCAGGGGTGTTATTAAAATGGCTGAGCCCATGTAGGCTAGAAGAAGAGATTCTTCTCAAGGACAGGCTTGGGGTTGGAAGTGACCTAAAATGTCGAAAATGTTGAAACCGGACAGGATTATGTGAACACAGAAAAGCTGAGAGAAGGAATAAACAATTCAAGATGTTCCTTCCACCAAAGAGACAGCAAAGACAGCAGATGCAAACTTAAGCTTAGGTAAGCTTTGTAGGAGCTACATAAATATTCAGCCAGGTTCCTTCTATCTACATCTTTATTGTCGCGGTACTGAAGATAACTCATTTAAAGCTGAGTCAGGCCTGCCTAAGTTTCATCATAGCCTGGACCTTCCTGGTACCAGCTGACATAATCACTGCTGTTACCTGAATATAACCTTCATTCTGCTCATAGAGTCCAAAAATTGTTGAATTCCGCAGCATGGCTCAAGGATGGCCACCAGTTACTAGGTGTGCAAGTGGCAATGCCATGAAAAGGGACAGCGTAGCAACTGTGTAGGTTGCTGACACATACTCAGTTAAAACCTGAATCAAGTTAAACTCTTTTCTAGGCTTTGAAATACTCACATAGTCCGTGTTCCTTGTCTATGTCGAGGGCACGCCAAACCTCTTTTTCTCATTTAAAGAGAAACACCTGTTTCTCATTTAAAATAAAACACTGTTACACCACTTTGGTGATGGAAAATATTCTTCTGAGGTTGGAATAGGTTATTTTTACCCACAAGTAAAGCTGTTTGTGTTGGTAGAAACTTGACCATATTAGCCATAAGGCTCATGTCTTTGCCCTTAGGGAAGTCTCACAGCATGTATTTAAAGGACACATAGGCATCCAATAGTACCAAGAACATTTACTGAATGTTCTGAAGGTACCAAATTTATTTATTGAATATTTTCCTGTAAAAGAGAGCTTAATTGCTGATGTTAATAAAGAAGTACTTTGACAATGTCTGGCCTGTAAATGATATTGCTGCAGCTGAAAGGCTTTGGTTATTAACTATTTTTATGAAATCAATAGAATAAGAAAAAAAACAAACCTTTTTCTCTGTAGGTAGAACAACTGTGGTTTCTTTGAGACAACACTGACATTTTTATTTTCTATTGCAAACAGCAATATTAGTTGATCACTGCTTACTAGAATGAACTCACTGCAAAAGTATTTCTTTAATTCCCATATACTATGGTATCATATGCTATATTAGATAAGAATGCTGAATATAAAGCAAGTATATAACATACATTGAAGATGTTCATATAGTTATGTGTGTGTTTATATATGTATATGGTCCTACTTGCTGGCAACTTTTCTAACAGTACTGCATTAACATGTTAAAAAAGCAAAATGAAGTAAGTCTAGGCATTTGCTGTTTCTAGGTACGCATCTGAAGGAACACATGTCAAAAGTAGTGCTCATCAATTGGGAATGATTGACAGCCTCTTTTAGTCAGGTCCTACCTAGTTTTCCTGAAAAATGAAATGGACGTCCAGGCGGTAATACTGAAGTAACAGTGTTGGGCTCTGATCCAAATTCCAATTTAAGTTAGTAGGAGGCTTTCCATTAAATTCAACAGTCTAAGGATCAGGCCCTCGGAGTACTGCCTTGTTAAAGCATGTCCTCGCTTTACTTTCAATCGCATGAATGTTTCTGTTCCAACAGAAGTGGGGTTAGAGGAGCCAACAGTTGCCAGAAGGCAGCCACAAGTTAGAAAGGGAGTCAAACCCCATGTGTCGTCAGTTTCAACAGTTGTTTGGTTACCCAGGTCTACAGGTGACAGTTCAAAATGCAACTACAGACTTTTCAATGTGGAACTAAAATGATATCCCAAAGAAAGCCATGGAGATGCCAGAATGGCATCACTAGGCTGTTGGTGTTTTCTCCAATACCACTAAATTGAGCAGGATAAGTGTAGCAAAAATCATTTCTCAGCAGCAGGAGTGGGGTAGATGTTTTGGGGTAATGGAAGGTCCAGTGTAACTTTCCTCTAAGGAAGTGACATCCTGTCCTGTGCCTGAATTCAGTCTGTAATAAGAAGGACTACTAGTCCCAGGGCAGTTCTTAGGGAAGAATAGCACAACTGGATGAGCACTGCTTAACTCCTCAACCTAATTTAATTCTTTAATTTGGCAAATAAGCACAAGGAGTTTTGGCACATAATAGGGTAGTAGAATGTCGATGGGAAAGTTTGCCTAAGTTTGGTGTGAAGTGGAGGGAAGAACTTGATTCAGCCTTTCCCAAACTTTGTGCAAAATGATCAACTCTCACCACTTTCTCTGAAGAACATCACTCATTTGTATCATCACACATTTCCTTGAAAGTATCATACAAGTAAAATTGTTTTGTGGACTGAGGGCCACACACCAAGGCTTTCCATAAACTGTACTTTTCACCACGTTTAATTAGTAAATATATTCATTATTATGACAATTACAGTAGTGTTTATTTGGTTTCCTTCCTTTCCCTATTTCTCTTTTACTTTCATTCTTTCTGTTGAGCTTTCAAAATATTCTTCTCTCTTTTTCTTTGTGTTTCAGTAAAAAAATAGATTGCAGTAGGGGAAAAAAAAAAAAAAAAGTGGTTTTGCGTTGTGCCTAAAGGGCTGTCATACTTTTTCTGTGACATTCCATTACCTTGGCTTGCCTACCTTGTCTTCAACTTCTGGTTTTGGTGTGTTTTGTTTTGTTTTGTTTTTTTTAATTTAGGCAGCAGTATTAGATGATCATGTGAGACGGAGGGGCAGGTCCATAGGAAATCCTGTTCCTAGCCTATTAAGAACTTGCAAGCTTTAGAGTGAGGCTTTGAGCTGAACTCAAGAACAAGTAGAAGCCACTCAAAGAGCATAAGGGACTGTCAAGAAAAGCTTGTTCATGCTCCTGGAGTACATTTGCTAATGTATGTGTATGATAACAATGCCTACCATTGACTAAATATAATATTCTGTCACCCTCTAGTGGTGGGTCTACAATACCATAGTTCTGATGGTAATGGTAAAATATTTTCTCATTGCATGTCTAGTAGAAGATGTTATCACATGTAGGAGAAACTAGGCTTCAATGTTTGATGGCCTGTTATCTACAGATTTTTAATTTTGGTCTCCACTGTATATATCTGTAAATGAATTGTATGCTATAACTTCATGCCAAAAAACAGAGATGTAAATTGTTTTTGTTGTATTTGGGCAGATTAATTAACTGAAGAGGTGGAGGTTTTAAAATTATTTCTGTATTTTCTCTTCTCCTTGGATAAGGCAAGAGCAAATTGACTGAATTCCAGCCTGCAAAGTTAGGGAACATGACTGGGCACTTGAGACCCATGTTGGCTAATCAAATCCCTTCTTTCTTAATTCCTAGTATTACCCATAATTAAAGTCCTTGCCTAAGACTGTCTGATGCTGTACTGGACAAGTGCACTGCCCATTCAAATCTGTGAAAACAGTAATTGTGCCCGAAATAATAATGCCCTATGTATCGTATACACTTCCTGGTATATTTGACAGTAAAGTGACATAACAAAGCCAAAATATTTGACATCACCTATTCCATTAGCTTCAGCAATACTTATGAAATCTGGGGTTTTGACCCAGCCTTAGAAAAAGCTGAAAGTGCAATATGCTGGAGAATAGCATTTAATGGGTTCATTTATCAAGATTCCCAGGAACTGATAATATTGATGTGTTTTACACTGATATCGGACAATTTGACTTCAGATTACATATGATTTAAAGTGTCCTAAGTAACAGCAAAATACTTGGTTTGAAATTGAAGTGTTGTGCTTTTCATTGGATCAGGAGATAGTGAAACGTACAGCAAGCTTAATCATAGCCTTGAGACATCTGGAACGGTCCCTTTTGATCACTTTGCAGACACTCTTCTCAGAGGTAAAGTGAGTGTTATTCATCTCTGGCCCGAGACGGTACAATTCCTCTTAACATAATTTGGTATTTCAAGTATTAAATGATACTAAGCATCTGATATCTCTGTAATTTTATCAGCATGGGCCATGCATTCACTGCCTACATGTGAACTCAGAATTACCCAATAATTAAATTGGTTCACTGTGTCTTTGTTAAAGGGGTGTATGGCAGCATCTTTGTAGTCAGAAATGAAATATAAGTATGTATCAGTATGCCACAAAGGCTTTTTGATACCTCCTCACACAGAGGAATTGTTTAACTGATCTACCCTTGGACACTTCAGGAGCAATTATCCCTGCTTGGACCAGAGAGAACCTTCCAGCTACATGATGGAAAGGCAAGGTGTTTTCACGAGGGGATGATGTACTCAGTAAAACTTCAAGTTTCTCAAGAAAGAACACAGCATAGACCTCCTGTAATGTGTAAAGAGGCCGGGACACTCAAGAGGAGGGTCCTGACCATGCTGCTATTTAGCAAACCTTCTTCTGAATCTCTGAAATCTCTGCCAGTCTTTGCTCCCACACTTATGAGTGTCCTACAAATACAAGTGGGAAGAGACGGCAGAAATATTTCTCATGTCATCATGAACATTAGTTCAGTGTTTTAACAATAATACCCCAAAACTGGCAGATTTTGCAGCTGCTTTCATATTTTATCATTTACTGTCTGTGGGGTTTTTGTGTCTGTATCTGAATCTTGCAAACATGCGTATAATACGTATTGCACATGTGTACCTCCACAAGCGAGCAGAGCCGGGCAGATCCACAGAGGGAGAGATTTGCATTCATTTTACCATATTCATTTAATTTCCCTTAGTTTACTGGAGAAAACAAGGTTTTTTGCTAATGGTATTGCTGTTACACTTAGGGTAAATGAAGTTATCTTTCTCATCTTTATCATCGCATATAATGAAGCAATTTCAGTAATGCATGTGTTAGTGGATTGTTGGTGATGGTATATCCTTCAGAAAGAATACAAATAGACTTCACTGACCCTGGAGTGCTGAGAAGAACATGAAACTTACTCTGACTTGTAAACTGAGCAAACATGACATGGAGGTCACAGAATAAGGGCATATATGCATCTTTCAGCCCTTGTTTTGACAAAGTGACTTCTTTCTCCAGAGGGACATTTCTGCCATTTTTTTCCAGCATGTTTCACCTTTCACTGGCTATTAATCCCAGTATGACTTAACTGCAAATTATAATTCCCACCTATAGCTCATGGGAGTTAATTCTTAAATATTTTTGTCGTTTACTTGAACACACAGAGTTAGCACTTAGAAGATCTAAGGAAATAAGAGTGTGGTTAACAACTTAACAAATTGAGTTTAAATCAAATGTAACAAGTTATAAACACTGGAACAAATAGTGTTATGAAAATTCACATTCGTTATTGGAATTTTTTTATTACTAGCAGCTTTAGGAAATCTGGGTAAATGATAACATTTTTGAAAATCTGTGCATTTTTTAATATTTGTACAGTATTCTTCCAGCTTTACCCTGTGTCTGATGTAAGCTAACGTTTATAAAGACATCAGCTTTAAACAGAATTTTCAGAACTTTTTGAACTGCATTAACAAAGGCAGTTTTGCTAAAAGTGAAATTATTCAGAATATTCTTATTTTTCTGAATATGTGACACATGTTTGATACAGGCATGGATAGCATCCCAGCACAGAATACTTCAAAATCAAGGTATGGGCACAGCAGCTAGCGTATTTATTCAATGCAGTAAAACAACTGTGGATCGGGTTTAGCTGTTTTATCGTGTTAGCTAACTGATAAAGCACTATTAGCAGTTATCAACGTGTATGGCAAAGGACGCTGAAATTCTTATCCCTGGTTTGAGGACAGGAAAGTGAGACGTGTCAAAGATCATTGCAGACTTTTGCTAGAACCTACCCTCCTGAATATTTTTTCAACTAGGCCATCAAATTTGATGACAATAGTAGTGGCTGCTTATGTGAACAAATGTGACAGGCTTGGTTGTCTTTGTTGTCTAGGTTATTAGGTCAGTGACGCCGGCTACAAGTTTGGAAAAAACAAAATTTCAGGCTAGAACAGGAAGCAGAGGGGCTAAATTCTGTTTTTACAACACTGAGGATAAATGTGTGAGGTAAAAAGGATTCATTATTTTTCTAGTGTAATAACCAAACTCCATGTCAAGGACAATTTGACGGTCCAGATATGTTTTTTTCCCATGGTGAGATTCTTGAAGAGACTGCATGGGAGAGAATAGCAGTGTTTTGTAGCTTCTAAGTATTGCCTGGTTTTTGTTTTTCTCAACAGAGCTATAGTGAACCTGTTGACGTTAAAGCCTCCCCACAACCTCAGATGATGAATTCAAAGCAGTCGGTATTTCATGGGCCTGCCCAGGCTCACTCTGCACTGTACCTCAGTTCCCACTACCACCAACAACCAGGAATGAATCCTCACATCACTGCCATGCATGCCAATATCCCCAGGAACATAGCACCCAAGCCCAACAACCAAATGCCAGTGACTGTTTCCATAGCAAACATGGCCGTGTCCCCACCGCCGCCTCTTCAGATCAGCCCCCCTCTGCACCAGCATCTCAACATCCAGCAACACCAGCCGATCTCAATGCAGCAGTCCATTGGAAACCAGCTACCGATGCAGGTCCAGTCTGCTCTACATTCACCTACAATGCAGCAAGTAAGTTTGAGCTTCTCAGTGGTCCGGGGAAATGGGATTTCAGAGGGAAAAAAGTCATCCAGAAGTTGACATAGTGAGGGAGATTTAGCTTTAATTTTGCAGAGTTCGAAAACCAGGGTAGTCTGAGAGCTTAGTCTTTCAAAGTCAAGAACAAATGAATGAGTTTACCTAGATGATGAGGAACTTCAGTGGAACTGCTTGTGCTAGCAATGATGTTCATCACATTCTTCTAAACACTAGCCCTGTCCCCCCCATCCTTTAAATAGAAGTGTGCCTGTAGATCCATCTGCAAATCTGGGAGTATCCTGAAAGATAAGTGACATGTTACGTCTTCGGGAGATATATTTTACAAACAAAAGGTAGGCTTGTCTAGAAAAAGATATGATTGTAGCTTGTGCTGTTATCCTTGTGCTGACTGCGAGGTGGAACATGAAGCAACACAGGTTGTATTAAACATGCTAGATTAAAGGAACATGAGTATGTTAGTTTATGCTGCATTTGTAACCTCGTTTTACTAGCTTGACATACCTTTTTATACTGGAAATAAGTAGGCTGTCCCCAGTATCCCAATATGATGGGTTTGGGTTTTTTTTTAAATAATCTCAGTGTTTTACGTCATTGATTCTGAATGCATTTCCTAGGAGTTCTGCATGAATGCAGGCCATCCATACTATTGTGACTTTTAGGCCCAGGCCTATGGAGGGTTAGAGAAGATTAACTCTGCTGATTGCATGAGAGAGAATTTCTCTCATGCAGACTGTATTGGATGAGATCTGACTATCGATAATAAGATCTTGCTTTACAAAGAGGCACTAGAATGAAAATTTTTGACGGAGCTGCAAGAATCTACAAAATTTGTATACACAAAACTTGTCAGTTCTGGTTGATAATACATAGTCATGAACTTGTTGCATGTTTTGAATATCTCTATAAATTCACCTTTGCTAACAAGGCATTTGCATTTGCTTTCCAAGCCGGAAACATTCCATCTCAAGACTGGTCTTTGGAGATGGGAACACCTGAACACAAAACATAGCTTCCAGCTGGGAGAACAATTTAACAGGGAAAGAGATTTTCCAAAGCAGGACCAAAAAAAAAAAGAGTTGAAAGCAATCTGGAATGATAAATTTATTTGTTCAGAAGGTAAACTAAGGTGTGCTCAGGATGATCTGTATTTTTTTCAGAGACTTTGATCTTAGTCTCAAGAGTCATTTGGAGTAATCAGACAGGAAGGAAAATTTGTGAAGTGTTTACAACTTATTCCTAGTCCAGTTTATTTTTCATGATCAGAGTAAAGAGACTCAACAGACTTAGGACCACACAAATGTGGAGTCTTTTATGTCATGTGTTCCTGAAGGCTTTCCTGTTAGTTGGAAATACAGTGTCCTGGTGTAAGCATCCTGGGAGACCCCATGCCCAAGTCTCAGAGAAACTCAGGAGTTAACCCCAAGCCTGGGCAGGTAGAATTAGCTAGGGGAGATCCTAAACAGCACAGGAGGGTCTGTCTGGAGATCTTAAGCCTGATGCAATCCTGAAGGCTCAGAGCAATGAGAAACAAGGCAATGGACGGAGTCTCAATGCAATAGCCTGGTTCATTTACCAAACACGAAAAACTAAATCTGTGCCACCAGCCTGTTGAGATTGTATAGTTATATTTCAGCAAGTTTTTATTTCAAAGTGATTCAGTCTTCCAAGTTCAGATTGTTGCCAGGTTCAGTGTCATTTGTACATTACTTGTCCAATGCAGAGCTACAGAAGATCAAACCCCTTATGTCTTTTCCAGAATCATTGATAGGTATAATTTACTGAACAAGTTTGAAAATCTGGCTTTATTTATTGAATTAATAGTACAGTAGGGACTAGCAAAAGATGTAATGCAGATGTTAGATACTTACATATGTATACATACAATATCATCATTATTCTATGAATCCAAACACTTAGGTGTTATTCCAGACCATTAAATGCTACAAAAGACAATATGAATCTTCTGATGTTTTATTTTGCCAAGTTGCATGCTTGTAGCATATGGTATGCATGTCAATGGCTTGAGAGTACTTTCACTCATCTGTGAGATGTGTGGCATGCAGCTGAGTTCTTTCTGGCTTGAGTGAAGACACAGGGCACTAGGTTGTAGAAAACTGGTGTCTAGAAGTCAGTATGTAGACCTGGACCATGATGAGTCTTTTGCTTTACTAAGTACAAGTCCAGTAAACTAAAAAAAACGCTCTATCTCTGTGTTCCTGTTCTCCATTGTTAAACCCATGAAAGGTTAGCTTAAATACTTTTTACCAATTCATATTCCATAGTCAGAAAGGCTGATGCTTATAATGAAGATACCATGGTGAGATATTTCTGAGCTTCACTCAAGGCAAGAAGTACTTATTAACTGTTGAAATGCTAACAATGCCAATCTTAACTACATTTCTTTTTAAGCACCATGGAACGTCTACAAGCCAGTTTATATTACTTAGAGTTCTACTTTTGTTTCAAACTAATGTAGCTTTTGAGCTCTGGAAAATCTCTGTAATTTCACTTTAGAATATTTGTAAATTTTTTTATTTGTATTTTTTAGCTTACACAGTTTGTGAATTGAGTTTAAATATAGAATCTATTTCCTTTAAAGGGTGATATTGGCAAAGACAAAGCAAAAAGTATGTTAAATTTTATGGCAACAGATGTACTAGCAACACCATGATTTGACATGCCAGAGCAGAACCGTGGTAACCTGACCAGTGTTTTAGGTATGACTCTTTCTAGTCATACTCAAGGAATGTTAGAAAACATGGTCGCCCAGATTTCATACTGCATTAGAGCACAGAGGACAGGTTGGCCACCAGAGACATATAGCAAGAGGTCATCAAGAAGCTATAACCTGAAAGAAAGCCCTCCTTCTGACTCAGCTGTCAAAGGACTCTGCTCTTCCCTCTGCTCGAAACTGAGCAAACACTCTGCTGATCACAGAATGTGTTAAAGACAAAAAGGCATAGTGAGAAAAAAAGTGAGCCCTCCAAACAATGACAGCAACTCAGTCAACAGCAATGAGGACAAAGAAGAGGCGTAGCGCCACCCTGTATGTCCGGCCCATGGTGAGGAAGGAAGGAGGACTCCGGATGTCATTCCCCAGCAGCATGGCACAGACCACTCCGCCTTATAAAAAGACAGCCAAGAACGGGAGAGTATGAAGTCTGATAAGACAGAAGCGATAGTTGCATTTAATTCAACTTTTTTTCAGTTCTTCCCTCAGCTGTTTGATTTCCATGCTAAGCTGAGGTGTCGCCACCCTCAGCTTTTTCCAAAGACTCCAGTGCACATCCAGTTTATGTAAGCAGCAAGAAGAGAAACTGCTTAACATCCTGCTCCCTTCAGCATGACTTGCCACAGGAGAAATTTTCCTTTTTGGAAATCTCACTGCTGCTCATACACTCAACAGTAGCAGGCTCTGGGAATCCCTGCTGTCTACAGATCCCCCGCTTTAACACTGTGGCTCTGGGAGATTTGGTCACTTGTTTTCTCCAGGAGAGGGAGGATGGTTCCTTATCAAAGACTGGCTTGTTGTATATCTGAAGGAATGCCAGCTCCAAGAACACTCACATGAAGATCCAGACCTCAGTCCTGGCAGACACAGTTCTCTGAAACCACTCTGCATGAAATCCACAAACTCTTCCTCTGTGCGTAACTTTGAGGAGGGACAGATAAGAACTGCTGACCTGGGGAGAGAGTTCTGCCCCCACTTCTGCCAGGACAATGAGCTGATCTTCATCAGCTCCGCAGGGAACAGCACGTCCTCCTCCACTTCCAGCAGCCCTTGCCTGCACATTTGCAGCTGCCAAACCAAGAGAGACTGCCAGCTGGAGAAGGGCAGTCTCCTCCAGGAGTTCACAAAAACTACAGAACATCAAGAAGATCAGAAGTGTTGGTAGCCAAAAATCTTCAATGACTGCACAATTTCTGTTATTTTTAAAATCAATTAATTCTGTGGAGTATGCAGCTGATGCAGTGCATCCAAATTGTTCTGAAATGCACAAGGGAAAGTAAAATTTAGGTATTAGCATTTTGGTCATATGCCTAGCATTAGTAAATATTATCTAATTTCTTTTAAGCATTCTTCTCTAGTTGGAGTTATCTAAATATTTTTTGTAACTTCAGAAAAGTAGACTATTTTGTTTCTATTCCTTTCTGTTCCAAAACAGTTAATGAATAAATTAAATAATGGGCACTACTGTAGACCTTCAGGGTACTCATTTACACTGTTAATCCTTTACAGAGTAAAAAATGACCATTTAGTTCTTAGACTTATATTTAAATTAGATCCTGGTTTTAATGATATTTAACTTCTAATTCTGAAATACACTGTATTTTTCTTAAATGTTACTAACAGGAGCCATGTTAAAGTTTTACTTTGTTAAAGTCTAAATCCTGTGCAGCAGTTTTTCTTTCATCCATGTTTGACACACTGGAAGAATCACGTTCGGTTAGAAGTGTGCGATTTTTCTTTCATTAAATGCTCATATGAGCATCTTATCACTGTATTAGGTTTTAACTGATAGAGAGTTGCTTCTCTCCAGTCTGTTTCTTAGGTTTGACAGGATGTTTAATTTTTACTTAGTTGGGATCAGGTGATCTGAGTTTTAACCCTTGTCATTCAAATGGGCACGATTTCTCCAAAGTTCAGGCTAAAAAGGCATCTGAAGCTGCAACCTGTTTTCTCTTGCAAAGTCATTCTTTCCTTTCTCTACTCAGACACTCGTGCTTCTTTGCGAGCCTACCCCCCTCTGCAGCCTGTTGTCCTGTGCTGTTTTGTGTGGAGGGTCATGAGACCAAGGATTTGCTCCCCTCCCTCCCAGTCCTTGTTAAGGAACCCTTTTAAGTAGCCCTACTGGAAGCATCTCCTTCCCTGCTTAAAATCCTTCACCCAAGCATTGGGTGGGATGGTGAGTCCCATTACAGTCTCTGTCCCATTTCGTTTCACTGGTAGAGCAAGCAAAACTAGATTCTTAAAGTCTAGTAACCATGGTGCAAGTGTATGCATAACAAAGAAGCAGAAGATTAATGTATGTCCGCTTTTTTTTTTTTTAATAATAACTCATTTCAGTCTACTTTTAGGAATTTCTTTTCCTTTAGAAAATAAATGTATACAGCAAGATGATTGCATAGGCTGCCAAAAATAATAGCCTCATTTTTTCTGGTATATATTATATACAGTAAACTCATGGACCTGCTGTGTTTGTCCAGATTTCTTCCTCTTTTTTGTTAAGCTTTGTCTTCGAATGAGGTCAAGAGAAAAAAAAATTCATTAATATCTGTCAACTTCCTTTATAACCTTAAGGAAAAATCTTTGTATGATATCACACAGACAGATTTTCAATTTCCTTGTGTAATAAACAGATGCTTTAGGATTTGGATGTAATTTAAAGGTTTAAAATATCACATTGAGATTGATGAATAAATCAGTTGTGAAGACAAAAACATTGATGCCTGTTGAAAATACCTCTCCAGACAGGCAGGAAATGAAATTAGTTCCCAGTAAAGTGTGGAGATGAGGATCACTGTTTAGTTCTGCTGCAGGCTTTTTAGGACTTGCTACAGTGGCACAACGAAACTGCTAGGGCTACAGAAATCTAATTAAAGAGCAAATGTCCCTCCTGACATCGAATTAATCTTTATCAAGTTCCCTATTTTTATTTCAATCTGGAACAAGAAAATGAAATTTAAAATTCTAGACATGCTGCAAAACAGTTGGTGATTTTCTCTTGAGCATTACAATGCAAAAACATTCAGCATTGTTTAATTAGACCTCAAAGCACTCATTTTCTGAGCACTTTTTATTTCATGATTGTTTGTTAAAGGCTTACATAAATAATACACAAATATTTAGTACAAGCCTGGTACAAGGCTGTCTCCCTCTGTTGTACGGATCTGTATTTCCAGAGCTTTTTCTGTTGATGAAAAAGCTGAAGTAATTATTGTTTACATTTGAAACATCACCATACTTTATCAGTCTTTTCTATTGAGTTCGGGTTTCTTAAATTACTTTGCCTTAACAAGAATGCTTTCCGATACCCACATTGCTGGTATTCCAGTAGCCCTCAACCCCAACAGGACAACTGAGCTGCAGCAGCTCAGCTGCTTCTGGAGCTGGACACTAGTAGCTCTGTGCCATGCTAGAATTCATTCACACGTCCTAAGGAACAGGCCCTGATCCCAGGCAGTTATCAACTAACCAGACTTGCCAGGTTCAAGACGAAAGTGTCATTACCCCTTATTTTGCAGATAGGAGAACTAAGTTTGGATCTGTGGTCCCAACCTTAACGTGAGAGGTATCAATCCAGTCCAAGCACCAGTGTATGTGGAAGACAGCCAAAGCAGTTTGGCTGTGGTCACATAGAAAACCTGAGAAAATATAAGTCCCCACCCGGTTCCAAGCTTGCATTTAAACCACAGGACCATCCTCTCATGTCTGAGCTATTTATTTGTCCTAAGTCCAGAAGAAATGGAAGGGATATTGCACTGATGGTCTCTTCCTCTGCTCTGGGGAACTGTGCCTTCTTGCATCATGAGTACTTGAGTCTCAGTGGCCGTTCATTTGCGTGCCTTGCTACAGCACTGCTGGAGCTACTGGCCCCATATAGGGTTTTTTCTTGTATATATGATTGTTTCATGAAGACCAATAAGCGATCGTTCAGTGGCTTTGCTACCAAAGGTAAACATGAGTGCCCGAGGGTGGGATGTGTTTCTGGGGTTAGTTTCCTCTTACAGCTAAATTAGAAAGGCCTTATGGGTGATGTTTTGTATTAAAATGATGATGGTGATATGCAAAACCAATTTTTTTTGCCTTCTAATTACGCAAAACTCCGATTAAAGTCATTGGGAAGTCTGCTCAATTACAGTTTCCTTTGGATTCGTTGCAGGCATGGGGGTTGTTTATGCAGCCTGATGTGCAAATTTAGAGCCTGGTGAAAAGGCTGGATACAGAGCACGGGGGTTACAGTCACCACGGGTGGGGTTTATTTTCCCGTATTAGCAGGCCAGTATATTTTACACGACAACTAGATGCTTAATTCAGGTCACGAACTTGCCCACTACCAATGGTCTATTTCTTGGAGTCATCAGGGACAAAGTGAGGCTTCAGAGAGCGTTTGAGGTACTGAGGTGTGACTTGGGATATTCTCCATATGGAAGAGGTTATGGAAGAAAGGTGGAGTCATTTACAGTGTAGGTGAAAATCTGCGGTCAGGATGAGTGGAATGAGGAAACAGTCTACACGAGGAGCACGGCAGGGCAGGACACCCGTGGGACCTCTGGGGAAGAGCCGGAGTATAAGGCACCAAGAAAGAAGGATGTGAAGAAGGAAGTGGCATGTTATATTTGAAGGAAGCTCATTTCTGAGGATGGGGGGGGCCAGGCAGAAAATGAGAATATTTATATATCTTGATTAAAGGTAGCGTGGCTGAGTTGTTAAACCTGCGGAAAAAAAATAGCTCTTCTCAAAATTCCTGTCTTAATGAAGGCTGTGTATATGAAGTGATCACACTAGAATTTAAAACTATGAGCTATTAAGCTATGAGTTTTAATGCTTTCTATTCTTTATGTGGGCTTTGGCTAGAGGGAGTGGATTTTCAAATTTACCTATGTATCTTGGTTCAAGTTCAGTTTCTGATTTTGCAGCTACACATGCAGTTAATTTGAGTGGAAGTTATGTGCTATTGCCCCAAGAAGGAGTTTGGTCGGGTTTTTTTCAGCAATCAATTGCTTTTGTATAGCATTCCCGTACTGTTACCCAATGTAGTTCTGACTTTACAGGAACATGATGTACATTTATACAGGGTGAACCAGATACACTAGCCTTGAAATTTCAATTGTTCTCCTGGTTTTGAAACACAGCATTTAAACATCCTCGTATAGCAAAAGAGCTAAAAATTATTATGGCTTTTCATATGACAGATATTTCAGGGAGCAGGTTAGATGTCTCTTTGTAACTTCCACTTTTTTTCTCGTCCTCCTGGTTTCAAAAGGCAAGTTATTCTGTGCTACTTTCACTACATTAGTCCAACAACTGTTAAAAAGCTTTGGTTGAATTTGTGTTTAGTTGAGAGAGAAGTACAAATAAAAGAAGCAGCAGATGGTCCCTTTGTGACTGAATGAAGAAAAAGGGTTTTGAGAACAATATGTGAATAGGTGTAGTCTAATAAAACAGTCAGCCACCTGCTGCCTACATCCTTCAAAAAGATTCTGTTGCATATTCTGGGAATTAATGACTTGTGTGTGTCCTTACATTTAATCTAAATGGAAGCTCTAAGGAGCAAAGAGACCTTTTTGCCCCAGTGTTGATTGAGTTGTTCTCTTGGTTTTTAATTGTTTCTGCTCCGTCCCTTTTAGTTCCATCCTGTGACTGTGTAATCGCTAACAACATTTTGGCAGTGTTTCATTTCTCAAACGAAAGAAAGATTTTAGAACTTAGAAAGAACCTATGCATTTTTTCCTATTTTAAGTTTGATAACCTAAATTACAGCTGGAAAAGAACTATTCTGCCATTTCACACTACACACCATCTAGTTTTGTTAAATGCACCCAACCCGTTGCTTCGTTTCTGTACATAGTAATGTACTTGCTCTCTCCTCTAGGGATTTACTCTTCAGCCTGATTATCAGAATATCATCAATCCAACATCAACAGCTGCACAAGTTGTTACCCAAGCAATGGAGTACGTTCGTTCAGGGTGCAGAAATCCTCCAGCACAGACTGTGGACTGGAATAATGACTACTGCAGTAATGGGTAAGCAGCCAGTGAATGCCACCTTGTGTTGAGCAACATTCATGACATGAGTATCTGGTAGAGAGTTTGGAAACAGCTTTGTTGCCCATTTCCCTACAGTATTTCAGAAGTGCACCTGTGATGGCACTGTATTTATTCTGCAGTTAGACTGTTGTGGGAGAAAAAGTTTTCAATACATACATTCGTTAGACATTGCTGTCACCTTATCACAGCACATACACTTTGGTCTTTGAGAACTTCCATTCATTAGAAAATCAGAACTGGAATCTCAGGGAGAAACTGTAGGAAATATGTGTTAAGATCACTGTCTCCTACTTGAGAGGCAAATGGTGTGAACTGTTTTCTTCAAATACTCCCTTGTTGAGGAGAGCTTGCTGCCAGTGGAAACAGCTAGTTTGGGTTATGAAAACCCACATCAGTGAGATGCAGGGGTGATGCGTGGGATACGAGATATATGGGAGGGAATGACGTGGAGATCACATGACTGCAACCAGAAACAAAACAACATACCTGTAGGAGCGCTATGCCCCTGCCGTAAGGTTGGTAGCCCCTTCAAGCCCTCAGCTCCTCTGCAGCATGGTTTCTGTGGAGCCACGTTATTGTTCCAGGAACTGCCGTGAACCATTTAAGACTCTGAACAGAGTTCTTTTGAGTTTTAAATTACAGATACTGTGCCTTGTGAAACATGCCCACCAGCCTGACCTCCCTTTCACCTTGGCATGAATCCCCAAGGCAAATTCAGATAAAAGCTCTTGGTTTGTACCAAAGTGTCAAATCGAGCCAAGTGAACACAAAGCAGCACTAAAGACCAGTTTCACCCATATCTTTACTCAAACAGACAATTTCACTTGCGTTATTGTTTTAAAGTGTTTCTGGAACTCAAGCTAGAACCAAACAAAAATCTTTTTCTGGTTACTAGTTCAGAATGACACCTTGACTAAAACCTGCTGGCACTGAGGCAGACTTTAACTAGTCTGCACAGCAGCATCACTTTCCCCCATACCTATCGCTGTTGCCCCATGACTTGCCCCCTTGTTCAGCAGAACAGTCTCACTTGTGTGCTGTACCACCACCAAGACCATACATAATGTCTTGATCTGTGCTGCAGACCTTTGTAGGAGCCTACTCAGCCAAGAGACTTTTATATCCACTTAAACTGAGCTCTGAATGGACTGTCCTCTGTCAAACAGGCCATAGCCACCTGTGGCTTTGACTCCTGGCCTCTTCTGGAAAAAGCAACGTGCAATGATTGACAGCAGTGCCCTCTAGGTGCCCACTGGGCATCACTTTCCATCAGCAGAAGCTTTCTCTGAGCAGACCCTGTATATGTCCTATAGATAGGCCTTTGAGAGTCTGTGGGCACAGACTTAACCTATCTTAGCTTTAGCCTTGGCATAAATTGCCAGTGCAGCATAGCTCCCAGTCTCCAAACCAAGTAAGCTGTAAGGCTGTGGAAGAGCAGTACTGGTGCCTGGGTTTTGGCAAGGAAGCAGGGGATTGAGAGTAAAGCCTCTCTCCCAGAAAATCCTTGCAGCGTGCCCCAAGCCCCATCAGTGATGTTTCTTCTGCTTTAAATTATGTATTTTTTTCTGACTTCTGCAGTTCCAAATTAGAAACTGCTAAATGACTTCTTTTTGCTCTGAAGTGGTAGGCTTCAGTTGAAGCTAAAACCCAGCAATAACTGAATGTACCATTGTGCTAGACACAGTGCATTGGTGGAAGGTCTCCTGTAGAGCCTGGTCTCCAGTAGAGTTGTTCTAGTCAGCTCTGCCAGAAGCGTCTGGTGTTCCCTTGCGTGTGCTTGGCTGAATCTGCCAACCCAACACGTTTTGGCTGTGCCTGTACTAGAAAGTAAACTAGGCCAGAGATATCAGTAGTTGGCACCTGTGTTGATGAAACTAAGCTCTCCTGCCCTTTAAGGGAAGTGGCCACATCACATCAGGTGCTCATGGAGTATCGTTCCGAGACCTGTGCTGAACCCTCAGCTAAACTTACACCGTTTGTGAGAGCGGGATAGTCAGTGCTACCAACCTGTCAGTGCAGGTGATCCCAAACCAGTGCTTAAGCCCATGTCCCAGTCCTCTTTAGCTTAGAGCCAGATGTGGTCTCTGGATTGCTACGTGCCATTATGGAACTAGAATTTTTTCTTATTATTACCATGGTAATGCAGTCGTACTTCAGTGATATGCTTGGAATTAATGACATGCGGTAGGGTTGTAGGTTTTTTTTCTGGAAGAATAGGATTAAATACTTGACAATTTTTTTAAAAAAAATCACATTTGTTCTTTTTTTCTTTGAACAGGGGCATGCAGAGGGACAAAGCACTCTACCTTACCTGAAAATCTGAAACACCTCTCCTTTCCACTGAGGAATGCAGGGAAGTCTTTTCATCATGGATTGCTTTATGCAGTCAAGGCAGTTCTGCATTTTATTAGGAAGTTGCTAAGCACTTAGGACTATTTGAGCTTGTGGGTCACCCACTCTGGAAAAAATAGTCTTGCTTCTTTCTTTTTCTTTTTTTTTCCCCCCCATTTTTTCTCTTTCTTTCTCCTTTCCACTCCCACCCTGAGATCCTTTAACGGACATTGCTTTTCTTCTTCCCTGAAGGAAACTTGGACCATTCAGATTTTATGTTGGTTTTTGCTGTGAAGTGCTGCGATAGTAACTGCCTTAGCAACTGTAGATGTCTTGGATAAAAGTCCTGGATTTTCCATTGGTTTTTCATAATGGGTGTTTATATGAAACTACTAAAGACTTTTTAAATGGCTTGATGTAGCAGTCATAGCAAGTTTGTAAATAGCATCTATGTTACACTCTCCTAGAGTATAAAATGTGAATGTTTTTGTAGCTAATTGTAATTGAAACTGGCTCATTCCAGTTTATTGATTTCACGATAAGGGTTAAATTGGCAAACATTCATATTTTTACTTCATTTTTAAACAACTGACTGATAGTTCTATATTTTCAAAGTATTTGGAGAAAAAAAGAAAAATATTCCCAAATGATATTAATTAAGAATATTGGCTTTGTCTCATGAAATAAACACAAAAAACTAGGGAAAAACCTAATGTTGATAAAGAGCAAACACATTTATTTTGTACTGCCTAAAAAATACTTCTTTTTTTTAAAGAAAATCACTTTATGTGTACTGGTTAGTAAACGTCATTTAAGTCTTATGTATAAAACTGCCAAATGCTTACCTGATATTTTATTAGATGCAGAAACAGATTGGAGACAGCTAAATTATAACCTTTACATATGGCTATGTATTATTGTTTCTTCATACTGTGTCTGTATTTAATCTTTTTTATGGAACCTGTTGCGCCTATTTATGAAATAATAAATATAGGTGTTTGTAAGTAAATTTGTTAGCATTTTAAAGAGGTTTCTTTGACGCTTTAACTTTTGCTGGCACAAATTGTTCACAACTGATGTGAATACTTTATTTAGTTTTTACAGTGACATATATAACATCTAACCTGCTTTACTGGCAGAAAATGAAGGTAACCAATACTTATTTCTCTATTTCTTTGGTTGTTAAGGGTAAAAAAAGTTATTTTAAGTAATTCCCTTTTTAAAGCATTGTAGCGGGAAGTTGCCCAAAACTAAGACTTGAACCAACAAAACTAACTGAATAAAACTGCATAATGCTGCTTCTTGAAACTTCGTCAGTGTTGGTTAATTAGTCAAGTGGAATAAAAATATTACCAACAGAAAAATTACCAAATATGCTTCAGCCATTTTATTATACATACAAAAGGTCCTACAGACTTTTAGGGTGTGTGTCACAAATACATCCTAAAGCGAAAGGTAAGTTCAACAGCCACAGGGAAAGTGATAAAAAAAATCCAAAAGAAGGTACTTTGTCAATGTTTTGGATTAGAGATAGCTCTGAAAATATCTTTCTGGAGGATTTAATCCCGGATGCCTGTCCAGTTAATGGAGAGTAACTCTGATTTGTATTTTCTACGTGAAATAAAGAAGGCAACTCGGATAAAATACACATTATGCAATGCCATTGATTTTCTTTAAAAACAAAACAGAAACAAAGTTATGCTTGCTTTGGAATGATTTCAGGCAATGTACAATCAGAATCACTTGGCATGTAATAACTAATAAATAATGCAGATCAGATGTGATTACTCAAATGACTGTAGCTGAGAGCTCTAATTTTCCTGTCTTGAAACTGTATGAGATCTCGTGATTAAATTCACAGTTTATTGTTTGTCTGTTTAGTACTTTAGAAATATACCAGCACTACTAATTACCCAATGTCTTCTATTTATTATATTATAGTAAACTACATTTTCCACTCATATTAATTCTAAAGCGAGAAGATAATTACTTGGGATGAGAAAAATCAGCTTTGATTTTGACAGGCAGTTTTCCTTTTTCTTTTACGGTAAAGAGCTGTGTTATCTCCATTTCTTTTACAGCAGGTGCGCAGTCACATAAAGTTGTTAATTTCGGTATCCAAGCAGAGTTCAAAATACGAGAAAACTTTAATGTAAATAAAAAAAAAATACATCATGAATAAAATACTTATTCTGTATGAACTTCTGGCTAGTCGGTGTCTCTCAGTCTGTAAGAAGGGAAACCTGCGGTGTGTTCACCATGCAGCACCTTACCCATTCGGTGATTTGAGTGTGGTTTGGGGCCTGGGGTCTGTTCGGATGGGACAGCTATGCTGGAAGAGCAGCAGTTTTGGCCAGGGTTGTGTTGAAGCCACTTCCTTCCAAAGGAAAGATCCAACTTCGATGCATAAATGTCAGTTCTTCCTGTCTGACCATGAGAAAAAGCAAGGGTTGCCTGCCGGGGGCGATCTGCTATTTCTTTTCAGTTGCATATTGACAGATACAAATTGTCAAAAGATGGAGCCTAGAAGGCTGAGATCCTTTTGCAAGCAGGTGAAACTCCGCTGGAATTCATGAAGTTATGCCTCATCCTTTGCTGAAGCACTGTGGCTCAGGCACCGCGGTAACACATATACCCAAGTCACTGGTTGTAAGTCACCATCTGTCAGAACGATGATAATGAGAAAGCCCACAGGAGCGAAACAACCTACACATCGAAGCAACACAGTAACAGCAAGTAAATAAGATAAAGACATCTGTCAAAGTGATAGAAACCAAGGGAAAGAATGCTTTCCATTAACTGAAATTAATATTTTCTTGGAATTATTTTTAAAAAGTCGTAGGCAAAAGGCAAGGTTTGCAACACATGTACTCTGCAAGATGTAAATCCCATGTGCTTGCTCCAAGGTAGGCAGAGGTTTTGAAAAGGAAAAGCTCTTCAAATTTACTGCTGCTCTCAGCATGCCCCGTTCTGGCAACGTGAGGCCTGGTCTGTCACCAAACTCACAGAAGTTTGAGCTGAAATCCCATCCAGCTGCTGCCCCTGACCCAAAGAAGCTCTCCAAAGGGACCTGCTATAGGACTTTTTCCCCCACATTCATCCACAGGCAGTAAGTAATGTATTCATGGAGGGCCCCAGCCATTCACAATGAAACTTAATGTATTCGTGCCCACTTCTCTCTCTCACACCAAATACCAGTTCCTGATTCCAGTTGCGCCTCTGCCAAATATTCCCTGTGAGGCTCCTCTGTAAACAGGAAACCCAATAATAACAGAGCTCATTACTGCAAGGTAAAACACGCTCTTACCACCTTCCTCAACCTTCTGAGACTTCATCTCAGCCTGAAGTACCATTTCCAAGACTGTATCTGCCTGTTTTTTACCCAGTCCTGTAAACATGGCAGATCCACAGAGATCCCTTTCTGTGCTCTTGGGAAACAGAGCAGGTAACAATCCTTATTTTGCACACACAGTGAGCAAAGTAGCTAAAGAGCTATACGTGATCCATACAGAGTTACTCCCCAGAACTTCTATTGATAGGAAGGTATAGGTAGAGATACAGATCCAGATATAGATATAAAGATGGATAGATGATAAATAGATCGATAGATCGATAGATAGATAGATAACAGATAGATGGATGGATAGCCATTGCCCTGTTAATTATTTATCCAGTGTCTTCAAGTCCTTTTGCATTTAAATATAACATTATTTAGTGAGTGTAGCAGTGTGCTGGCAGTGCTGCAGGAGGTGCTGAGCACCTCGGAGGACACGAGGTGCTTTGTGTCAGGTCTCACAGGCAGCATTTGCTTTCCTTTGCAAAGTCATGTATTTTATTATTACCCAGCAGCACATTAAATCACGACTCAAATGTAGTTCTTATTCCACCGACAAGAGGACAAGTGAGAACAATGACTTGTAACATTTCAGAGTCTGTCACAGTTACTGCCTAATTAGAGAAACCCACTAGCAAATGTGCATCTGCACGGATCCTGCGACTGTCATCATTTCACATTCTATTAAGGGCTTGCTGCGATAGACATTTTACAAAGAAATTTTGCTCAGGCTAATACTAAGCTGGCAAACATGTAATTGGCTAGAAAACAAAACAGGAGAGAGAAGAGAGAGAAAAAAAAAAAAAGAAAGGAAGGGGAAAAGAAAAGGAAACCTTCCTATTTGGAAAACAAGCTGTGTGCTAAACTCCACAGTATAATGCAGAGAAGATCCTTACCCTCTGACAATTGTCTGTTTACAACGAGTCTGAGCATAATTGCTCTGATGGGCTGTCAAGGAAAAGATTAATTTGGCAAAGATTAGTATTGACTTGCTGTTTATTAAGGCTTTTAAACAGCTGTATCTGGCAACATTCCTGTAAGTGCCTGTCATGTCTGAAAATCAGGCTCACACCCGGGTGCTTGCCAGCTGTTGCTAAACAATCTTACCACTTTGAGTATCTTTCTCCAGGCCAAACAGCAAGAGCAAAGTATTGCCAAATGAGTCTCTCTCGTCCTGTCACTTTTCAGGGGTTGTGAGAGCTCAGATGTCAGATGGCGGCTGGATGGCTGAGCTGACGGCCGCTGCCGGCAGCCGGCAGGGTGGCTCGAGAGGTGCTACACCGACCCGTCGCCGCACCGAGGGGAGGGTGCTGCTGTCAGCCACCTCCCCAGCACCCAAAACCACAGCTTGCGACTGCTGCAATGCAAAGGGCTTTTAAACCCCTTAGCGCCCACCGCCAAAGTTTGGTAGGATGCAGAACTCCAGAGCGAGTGGTTCATCCTTCATCTCCGCAGCGGGCTCCAATGGATGAAGCCAACAGGCCGGAGGGTGTGTGAAAGTACAGTAGATACTATTAATCTTTATAAAATGAGCCAACGCTTTCTTCCATGATTTCCCCCCCCCCCCAAACTGCTGATAAACAAGAGTCATAAAAGCCATGCACACAAAATGCCCAGGGTGAATGGAAACCTGTAAAAGGAAAGATGTCAGCTGTTATTTTTGTTACGTTACTTAAAACATTTCAGCTTGCATTGTAGGCTTTAGTAGTGAGCGCAGAAACAAATAATACCAACAGAAAGAAGGACAAACGGCTGCAGCTAAACGCCAACACAAATAGCCATGTGTTACAATTAAAGTTGATTTGGCCTTTCCAATAGAAGTCTGATTTTCCGGGATTAATCTCGACCTTTTCAAGTTGCATCAGGCTGAAATAAGTTGTCAGAACAGATGTGAATTTTGTTTGCAGAGAACAATTGTAATCCAGTAACCCTTAGAACATCAGCGTTTTCCAGACCGCCAGCCAGCTGAACAGTGAGGATGCGGACGGCAGCCACTGAGCGCACACAGCAGGCGGAACCGGACGACTCACAGTGATGTCCAGAGGCTGGAAGTTTAGGTCAGAAATTTTCAAACTGGAAACGAAGTACTTTTCCTTTTAACTCTGAATTTACCAAGCAGCACGGTGGATGCACAACCACTTGAAACAAAGATGGTAGCTCAAGGAAGGATACCTTTTTAAAACGTGTTCTTTTAACTAAATCAAACATATAACTGGGTGATATTCTGCACGCCCTTGTTTCACAGCGGTCTGGGCACACGTTTTGTAATGCAGAAGTCTCTGAAGGCTCCACGAATCACACATTTCAGATGCTGCTTTAAACTAGCTTTCTAAGAAGTTTTGCCGTACAACCTGCATGGCTCCAGTATTAAAAAAAAATAAAATCTAGTGGATATTCAGGCTTCTCACACTTTGATACCTAGAGTTAAAAACTTCCCAGCTCTACGCACAGCGTATATGCTGACCTTGGTGCTTCCAAAGTTTTGGTGGAAGTAAAGAAATCCAAAGCCTTTCGAATAGGGGTTGGGGATGGGAGGCAGAGGGGCTATTCACCGTACTGCGCCAGCACAGCAACTGTGGCAATGTAAGCCCTCTTCAGACACAAAACCTGCAGGTTGCTTTTGTAATACCAGCTTTCTTCACAATGAAACGCTTGGATCCATGTTTATGCCATCAGTGCTGTTGGATTGTTCAATACTGACGATGCAAGAGAGATTTTTCCTGCTGTCTTTATAACACAGCTTAGATAGCAACATGAAGTTCCAGAGTTCATTCAAAAACATGTCATCTCTTGAATAAATAAGGCTACCTGATGCCCTAATTAGTAGCATAAGCCTTCATGTTTTGATACCTACTTCTGCTCAGAGTTCTAAAATAATGAGCTGAGCCTCTCCACTCCTCTGGCGTACAAGCATGTGTTACACGGTTTTGTTAAAGAGCTAAATATGAAAGAAGGTAAGTGATGTGCCCAGGGATACAGAGTAATTTAGAGGAAGAGTAGCTGAGATCTGAGAGTTTTGAAAAACAGTCTTCTACTTTAGTCATAACTGAAGTTCAACAACTGTGAAGCAGTGCTCAGATCCGCGAGGACACCTTTAGCTCAGGTGAGATCTTACAAATAATAAACAGGGGGAGGTTTCCAGGTTTTATTTGTCTTTAGCAGTTTTCCACTTTTAAGTCATATGTGTACAGCTGAATGCTATTTTCAAACTTAACTGTAAACTAACTTTTCAAAGATTAAAATAACAAGAGGGAGATGTCTCAGTAATCTCTGGTCTCATGTTGCTGGAATTTTTGATTAAAATTTCAAAGCTCTTGAGACTGGCATTTTGACTATACTGCTCATATCCCTCAAACATCTTTATTTCTCTCTCTTTTTGCAGAATTTCTCCCTAGAACTCAGCAAAGTCCTTTACCTGCCTGTCTTTCTGCATCAGAGTTAATAAATCACCATACATATACATATATCTGCACACCGAGGAGACTCATAGGACTCACAAGAAGAGAGTCATGATGGCCAAATGGGCCTGTCCTGCATCGGAGTCCCCAACAGAAGTTGGCCTCTGTAAAGAGGCTGGAAGCAGTCATACAATGAGGTCCCGGTAGGAAGGTCATGCTTCTGCATTACATGGGTCATAGATTTTCAAGGCTGAGTATTTCTATACTCTCAAGTGAGAATTTTTTGAGAAGAGTTTGATCAAAAGCCAGAAACTGGCTATCCTGTCTTCTTGTACTGTTGTCACCTTTGGACTAGGAAGGAACCTGAGCCCAGAGGTGGGAGTCTTTCAAAAGTGATCCCCATACAAGGAAAACATTGGCGTGCTGGAGCAAATCCAGTGGAGACCACCATGATGGTCAGGGGGCTGAAGCAGCTGCGAGTGCTGGATCTGATTAGTCTCAAGGAGGAGAATCCAAAGGGAGGTGTCACTGCAGTCTGTAACTGCCTAGTGGGTCTTTATAGAGAAGACATTGCCCAAATCTTTCTGGAGGCAGACATCAAGCGCAAGAGACAACAGACACAAGTTGCAATAAGGCAAGTTCTGATTACGTATTAGGAAAAAAAATTCAGCAGGTGGGAGGATGAAAAGAATGAAACAGGAGCCCAGAGAGGCTTGGAAATACTCAAAAGTTGACTGGATCCTTGGAAATACTCAAAAGTATTTTTGAGTATTTCCTTGGAAATCTCACCCTTGGAAACACTCAAAAGTCGACTGGATAGCCCTGAACAAACCTGTCAAAGTTGCATTGGCTTTGGCTGTGGGGATAGGGCAGACCAAAAAACCTCCAGAGACCCTTTCCAATCAAGGCTGGTCTGTAATTCTGTTCCACGCAAAATCCCCTACACACGTGGTAGAAAGAAAGCTCAGCAGATCATGGTTATTTGGCATCAAATTGGGAAAGAGGGTGTGAAAGTCTATATTGGTTACTTCCTGTTACACACCTCATGTGCTACAGTAAATTATGCTATTTTAAACTGAGGTTTCCCAGCCTGGTTTTACATGTACAGAAAAAGCAAACGTGAACATTGTTTGTATCTGAGTTTCCTGTAGAGGTTTATTTAAGGGAAAAAAACCCTCCCAAGTAAATCCTAAACCCGAAAGCATTGCTCGCTTTCCTGAAATGAATTTAGTTTGTATTATTGGGCTTTTATGCAAAGACAAGCAGGAGTGTATTGGTTGCCAAAGCAAAGCTAACCGGTTAAAGGTTGGACTCTGGGAAGCAACGCCTCAGATAAATGAAGGAAAAGATACAGATTTTTTCTTTTTTTCTTTTTTTTCCTTTCTTTTTAACATATAGCACTCAAAAGAAGTCTCTGGGGTCTTCAATACGTGACTTTACATTTTAATGCTTTTCCTCCTCCAGATGGTTTAGATAAAAACCTATTAGTTTCATTCGTGCAAACGTTTTCATACAAAAAATGTCTATTTTTAAAATTTTTGCCTCAAGGCTTGGATTTAACTTTTTTTTTTTTAGAACTGGAGTTTTTCACCACTGTCTAATACTTTAATCATCATAATTCTTACGATCCAATAAGATTCATTGCAGAATGTGATTGATGAATCCTGTAAAAGAATTTATGTCCAAAAAAGTGCATTAAAATTACTTCATAAATTTGATTTATGCATCTTTTCATACATCCTTTACGTGTTTGCAATTTTCCATGAGCTCAGTTATGATTACTTCAATCTCTGCAAAAGTAGTGTATATGTTCTGCCAAACATAATGATGCAGACCCTTTATCTTGCTTTTTTGTCTTGATGTCATTCCTTTAGAGAATACATTCAGTGTGTGAAAACCGGAGAGGGTTCACTACTGGAAACCCTAATTGTCATTACAGGCAAATCCACTCCCATTTCTGGAGACGGAATTCCCCCCAGCAATGAAATGAATATGGCTCTGCTATGCACATGCTGAGGGGATGTTAGGAGAGCATACATGAGTAATTTTAATTCTGTGAGGTCTTTCTTTATTATTCAAAGACCTCATTTGGAACCAAGTGGAGCAGGACAGAGGAAACAGCAGAATCTCTTCATTAACACGGTCATCCCAGTTGATCCGGAGCAGACACGATCCAGCTATTTTCTCACATTTCAGTAGAGGTCTCTGGGCGCTCAGGGGTGTCCTGCACCCAGCCCATCGGTCCTACCACACACTAGGACCTAACTCTAGCACGCGGTGGAGTCACACTGTGAGGAACCTGATCCCACTGGCCTCCCTCTGCAGTCACAGTAGAAGGGTGCATCTCCAAGGTGCATAATATGTAGGACAAAACTCCTCTCTCCTTTGCCTACTTCTCTCCAGCACTTGTAGAGCCTAAAAAACAATGTCTGCACTACACTAGGAAGTAATTCTGCCCATTAGGAGTTGATCAGCTAATTGAAGGAGAGCACGGACCAAAGCTCCTACAGCTGCACTGCAAGATATTCAGAGGTCTTGCTTAGGACTAAGTTTGCTGTCTTCCCCTGCGCTACACCTCATCACAGGTAACTCAGCAATTCACATACCAGAGGTTATGTGGCTGAGCTTAGATTCAGACGCTGACAGGTATTTAACAAGTTAAATGCACTAACTGTTAGCTCAGAGATTTAAAGCAAACAAATAAACCTTGTATGTATTTTCCTGGATTGGGTACTTCAGCTACCGTGCCAGAAAAAACGTTGGCAAGTAGCTATGGGAAGAAAGAAGGTAGAGTCAAAAGCAAGAAAAGAAAGGAAATAACATCGCCACGTGTCTTCAAGATGCAGGTTTGTGCAGTATCGCATTCTGTTGGACATTCAGAGAACCGGAGCATATGTAAATAGAAACCACTCCAAAGAACAAAACTCTCCATGAAATAAGGAGATTTCCAGTCATGAGTATATTGCTTGCAGGATTTACACCACAGGGGCAATACATTGACAGACCGTGACTTCATCTATACATCGCTGTATTATTATAGTTGTTAGGATGTTCAGGAGGTTGTAATTAGTGAGCATCAGGGTGTGTAAGCCCCCTGCGTGGGGCTGCCAAGGCTAATCCACGTCAGTGCCTACAGGCAATGGTGGAAAATAAAACATTTCAAAGAACAGCACCAGGAAAATCTAAGCCAGGCCAAAACAGCCACAAGGCCCTGTGATATGAAACAAAAGCAAACATAATCCATGGGTCAGAAATAACTGCTGATGCAAGACTTATTTTTGTAGTGCACCTCCACCATCAAGAGAAAAAATTGGATAGGAAAATGGCAAATGGGAGTGTTGCGTTGTTGGAGTCTTTTTTCCTCCACAAATAATCCAAACAGATATCAGCACATCACTTACAGCCATGGGCTGTAGCTGGGGCACAGGCTTTTGCATCCATAGGCACCAAGGCCTGGATGAGAGATCTCCACCATGGACTGGTTGCTACACCAGAAGTGGGTAACTGTCCTGTCTGATGCTCCTCACTGACCTGTGAGATGTGGATCCGTTTGCCCAGGTCAGAAGTTAGTGAACTGCTTTTGTCATTGATGACACCTTCGGTTTTCCATTTGACAGCAGCTAAAGGTTGCACTTGACTTCCTTTTAGGTCAGAGCCCGCCCCTTCCTCAGCGCATCTGCTCCACCAAAAAGCCTTGGCCCTACTCCCTACCCTCCCAGAGACCAGTCCCAAGAGCACAGCAGACATCTGTACTATGGGAGATACCTCTCACGGGCTGGTAAGGAGTCTAATGATTGTCTTTTGGGGATTTCCACACCCAGTAATGCCAATACAGCAGCAGGTAGGCAGGCAAAGGTATCAAGCTACCTCTTCATTTATCCATCTCCACCAGCATTTTTCTGCTCTTATGTCCACTCCCCTCTCTGTGCTTTGAAGTCAACTGATGGTGGGTCATCAGCCATTACTAACTATTTCAATCACACCTAAAAAACTGACCATTGTATGACATGCAAAACATCTGAGATGGAGTGAGAACCATCTCCATGTCTGGAATTATATGGGATTGTAGTCCAGTTGCATGGAAGTTTTTCAGCACATTGCTTTGGGTAAGCATACCTTCCCCCCATGCTCTAAGAAAAAGGAACTATCATCATAGCAGCAAATAATCATGATTATGATTTTGTCATAATAAATATTTGTATCAGATTCTAAAAGAATAATGTGCATACAGTCAAGGAAAATGAACCCAAAGTATGACCTGTGTGCCCTCAAAAGAGCTATGACTTGAATTACAATGAACCATTCATGAATAAGCTGAATATCAAGAAACAGCTAGTTCATCTTTCTAAACATCAGACTTATGGTGCATATTGCAAACAGGAAGAAATGGAATTCATTGTGTGAATAATTTGTTGTAAGTGATTTGCCTGCATTGGTTACTTTCCAAATGGCTCTTTACATCTTGTTCATGAGAAGAAATTTATTTCAAGATTTTCATGCCTTTCCCAAAATTAATCAGAAAACGTCCTCTTGAGAAACACATGCAAGTCAAAAAGCCTAAGAAGGTGTTCCTCCAGTAAGACCTGATCTTCTACCATTAAGACTGAAGGGACATTTGTCATTGTTTTGAATACAACTGAATTAAAAAGTAGAAAAACAGTTTAGACTGTAGATATATATAAGTGAAGTCAAGCATAAAATGGTGTTGAATGAATGCCTTAATTCCATGCTATGTAGGTTTTTTTCCAAAAGAGAAAATAGGTAAAATAGGTAAAGGCACAAAAGCAAACAAAATGAATTAAGCTGTGTTTCAAGAGAGGGTTGAAATTCCCCTTTGTCCTCAAAACAGAGTCTTCTTTCTTTGTCTTCAGACAAGCCAGAGATTTAATTTGCCTCACACAAAGGAAGTGCTCCCAAAGGAATTAAGCATCCAATTTGCAATATGACATGTGAATGTTCCACCTGCTTTGGGCCACGCAGAGAACCCGCCTTTCTCCCGAGGACACTGCTGCAGCAAGGCCTCTCTGGAGATTTAAAAAATTACAGCCTGAGATGACTTCTGGGTATGAGCAAGTTTGGCCCGATCAGTGGTAAAAAACCCCACAGGTAAATGAGCTGTACACCCCCTCGGCACATCTTTGGGATTTAAAGGGTAGATCAGCACCATGAAATGACTTAGCTCACCACATCACTCCTGGGTCCTGGTACCTGTGTTTCTGAAGCTTCTCCTGGGCTTCACTTCTTGGAGTGAAGTTCCTCTTCACCCCAGGCCTGTGTGTGGTTTTTTCTCTTTGGAAACCCCTTAGTTTTGTCCGTGAGGATGGACAAAATGGCACCAGCCATACATGGTACTCCAGCCCTATCCCTGCATGCCCATCACCTCAAAAAAGCCCACTCAAACAGCCCCGCACAACCTCCCTTTCCTGCCGTACATTCCAGGGGGCTACAAAAACTTCATCATGGGTTTTAAAAAAAAAAAAAAAAAAACCAAAAGCGAAAACACAACCCTTCACACAAACTGATCTGTGCCTTGCGGCTCCAGGGTACTGTGGGAATGTCGGGATCCCTGGGCTGAGGGCTGTGCGGTATGGACAGCCTGCCCAAGGTGGGGGCTGGCTCTGGGTGGTGGGGCTGGACCACACTAAACTGCTTGGTCGGGAGGCCCAGGGCAGCTCCCTGCGGTGTGTGCCTTCAGCCACAGCACAGCTAAAGAGACACATCCATCCCTTGCACCTTTTCTGCGCTTCACGCAGGGAATCATCGGGACCAAATGGCCCTGCAGACACGGTGGCCCGCACCACGAGCAGGACATCAGCCATCCGTCAGTGCTGGCCTTTGCATACCACGCAGGAAAGACTACTGACCTTTTTCTTGCTCATTCAGTTATGCACAGGTCCCTGTCTATTCTGGAGTTGTAGGTACATATGAGGGAAAAGGATTTTTAATTTCAATTTTGAGTTTGTGAGCCATCTCTCTGAGGCAGTAAAAATCATTTTGCAAATGCAATAGCACTTTTTTAATGTAGTTTGTGTCAAACATATTGTACAAGCTAAAGCAAATCCTAGATGGAATACAATAAAACAGCTAATGGGAGAATATAATAGATAAACAGTGAGGCTGAGCATTTGACAGTTTCCCACTGCTGAGTATTATTATCAGCAGCACTATATTCAGCCATGTGAATTACCATCACATGAGCCAGGCTTCATCTTATAATACAAAAAAGGCCACGTTTGAAAACTCTGATCAACATAAATTATGCAGCTCATAAGTAATTTCTAATTTACGTTTTGTTTCATTTTGTGACTCACGGCTGTAGTGATATCTCGACCCCAAAGCACTGAAGAGCCTGCTGTTATGCCTACCAGGAACACAGCCATTCTGCAAGCAGCAAATGGAGTGAGATGGGCAAGGAGGGCACTCCTGCACCCTGCTGAGCTGGCTCTCCTTACAGGAGCGGAGCTGGAGCTGACAGGGAGGTGAAGAGGTTTGCTACTAAGTCATAATCCTGTCATTATCCATCCATGTTTGAATAAAAGCAGGAGAGTTCATACTCTTTGGGGATGGAGAATGTTACCTGGACACCAGACAGCCATGGATGGAGTGATCAGAGAAGATGACCTCTTGGGAGCAGTGACCATCCCTCACTTCAGGGGTGAAACCAGTGGCTTAATTGTTCCTCACACCTGAGTATCACAGCATAATCCCTTGAGTGATACTCCCCTGGCAGTGGCTTTCTTTTCAGGCTCTGTACCTAGGACAGGTGGCACTACCACAGGCCTTCCCTGCCTTCAAGCCATGAAGACTGAGCCCAAAGTCGAAGAGTAGTCTTTTCCAATACAGAACCAGCCAGAGAAGCAGCTGCATGGAGTGACCTACAGTCACAGTGCAAGACATTACCATAATAGCAGCCAGATGGTCATGCTTTGCCTTTATTATTGCAATTATTATTCATATCACAGGAGTGCTGAGATCCCCCAGCCAAGATTGGCACTGGACAGGCACATGATAAAACACATCCTTTGCCCCGCAGAGGTTCCGCTTTAAAACGTGAGGACAGGTAAAAAGCAAGGAAGAACCAGGTACATGGAGATGTTAATGGTTGACTGGTGGCTCTACAGCAGACAACCCAAGAGCAGGCAGGTGCAGGCACCAGGGTACCCCCAGTGCTACGCTGCCCCCCTGGCCACACCGAGCACCCCACAGCTGCGAGGGCTCACAGCTCTCCCACCTGCTAGAGACCTGCATGGGTCCCAGGCTAAAAGGTCCCCATCTCTGCCCAGGCACTCCTGCAGTGCAATAATAAATACTAGTGTGGCAATAACAGAGGGCAAAGTGAAGTTTCAATATGTTAAAGACAGATTGTTGTTGGAAACCATCCTAAGGTCCATCCTTACCTGCTGTAGGTGGACCTGCTCTGGCAGAGGGGTTGGACCAGATGATCTCTAGAGGTCCCTTGCAACCCTTAGCATTCTGTGATTCTGTGATTCTACCCTGGCCATCCATGGATCAAATATGATGACAAACTGATTTTGCCAGCATCTCCTTGCTGTTACTGATACAAACTGGTTGGTTTTACCTTTGCTCACTCCCATTAGAGCAAAAATATCTCAGTAGTTAGTAAGAGTGCAGAAAAAAGATCCGCTATCAGATAACTCCGGCTTTGTTTATTGTAAAACCACAAGGATTCACATGCCATTCTATTTTTAATTTTGCTGAGATCGGAAAAATCAGTTTAACAGAAAAAACAAGAACCTACCCACAAAGGGAAAAGCCCTGGGGCAAGAGATAACCATATGGGATATTACCAACGTTAAGTCACATTTTTCTCTAAAGTTGAGTAAACTCCTAGAATTGATAAAATCTTGCAGCCAGACTTCATTTGATATGAGAAAGCATTTGTGGGAGGGAAGCATCTGTTCATTATCACTCATGGGCTTAATTGTATGTGTCTTATCACCCAGCGGTGTTTTGATACTTACCACATGCACTACCGTATGTCCAACTTCAAAGAGAGAAAAGAGTTTTGCAGTACCGAGTGATTTGTTTCAAAAAGGAAGATAGTTTCAAATAACCCGGTTTTCTTCTGAGAAAAGGGAAAGGAGCAAAATCTGGGGAGTGGTGTCTCCTGTAGGAGTTAAACTGATACTTTGGAGAACAGCAGACTTTTGAAAGACTATACAGCTCCAATGAGTTAGTTATCACTCCGCCTAGTGCTCACAGGAGCTAGTGTGATTCATTTTCCCCTAGAAAGAAAGGCTTATCCTTTTGCCTCACTTACTGAAAAATAAAATAAATAAGCAAAACAAAAGAAAACAATTTGCTATTTCTCTTGAAAAACAGTATTGCAGCTCAGAAACAAAAGTGAGACGCAAAGGGTGAGCCAAAAAGCAGTAGGAATACAGAAAAGAAATAAGAAAGGAGAAAAAATTGGTATGAGGAGTGATGATATTCAAGCGATTTTGTCCATTCTTTCTTGCAGTACTGCCCTCCCCTCTGTGCCTGTCACTCCTCACCTCTTGATCTGATCCCAGACTCAGGTCTGTGGTTTGAGCTCTGGTTTCCACTGAAAGCCTTCAACATCAGAAAATAAAAAAAAGGCGTACCAAATTCTTTTCAAAATCCCTTTTCCTACTTTCCCATGGAAAAAAAAGAAATAATCATTGCAGGACTGAAGTAGTCCTCTCAGTGTGAGTTTAATTAATTGAAGCAAGAGAGTCCCCAGGAACCCTGTCATAATTCCCATCAAAAACACTGTAGTAAGTAACCCCATAGCTATAGATGAGGGATTTTTTTCATTACTGTTTCAATTTCAACCCTTCAGAAATCCTGTTTGTATTTCAGCCATGACTCAGCTGATTTAGGTACTTTAATTCCTCCTTTCTTCCTTCGCGCTTTCCATATTGTTCTGTATTTCCCAACAATACGGACATGAAATTCATGCTGTGAAAGATGAGAGGTAATCTCTGATAGCTACTTGAAAGCTTAAGTTAAAAATAATCTTGTGGCACAAAGGGCTGCTTTTTCTTGTTCTGTAGATTTATACTCAATACTGGTCACATGCCAAGGAGTTTACTAAGATGTTTATTTCTCCACATATGGCCGCCTCAGTGTGCTAGTCTATTGAACTACACTCAAGAGTAGCCATCAGCTGCACTTCCATGACATAGTGCGTTAAAAAAAATAAGCGGACACATTACAGTGACATCTGAGGATCTCTTCTCCCTAATGCTCTAAGAAGCTTAAGTTCCAAAAACTGTTTGTTTATCCAAAACCTCATTAACATGGACACTGAGAATTAGGTGGTTCAATCTCTCTCCTTTTTCTTTCTTTTTTTTTAATTTGAAACCCCTAGATTTGATTGGCTGTGGTCAAGGCAGTAAGATGGAGAGTTTTGAACATTCAGCTCCTTTTGGCTTGGCCCCCTCTGGTGCCTGGCACTTTTTTTTTCTCCCCTGCAGGAGGGCACCTCTCTGGCTCCCCGTCTCCCTTTCAGCCCCTGCAGCAGGCAGTGAGCTGGGCAGAGTACACACGAGCTGGTCTGGGGAACTTTTTTCTCCTCTTTCCTTTCCAGGATTAGTTTACCCCCAAAAGTCACCTTGTTGATCAACTTCTAAGCTGTCCTGACTGAAGCTAGTACAAATCCATTAGATTTTGGCCCCTAGGAAGAAATCCTCTAAAATCTGCTGGAGTATCCACTGTACTCCAAACCTTCTTGCTGAGGTATTACCTTCATTTTCCTCTTCTCTGTCCTCTGAGTACAACAGGACAGTGTCCTGCATATACTGACAATGGCTGTAACATAGACTCCCACGACCGCAGCTGTGGCCCTTCATCTCCCACATCCTGCTCCCACCAACCATAATTTCTTGCTGCTGGAACTATCAGAAGTGCATGTCCTTTATGGAAAAGCAAACCTTTCATTTGCCTGGTGGCCTTGGCTTCAGTGATAATTCTAAGCTCACAATTAAGCTAAGCTCCCCAAACTAGGATTTTATGAACCTTTGCTCCCCTAGTTTTTCATATTTCCTTTGTCTGTAAACTAGACCACCATCACTTACAGGGCTTTGCCACAACTCATTTAATTCTGTGTCATTTCAGATCTTTATTAAATCCAAGCAGCTGCAGTAATATTATGCTATGTTTCCACAGTTCAAATTTTAAAAAAATAAAAAAATCAGGAAATATAAAAATGAAGCTTTCAATAGTATCTTTCAGTTGGCTGAAATATAGTTGAAGTATGTTTTCCCATAGCTGTTGAACATGCAAAAACAATACAGCATATCAAGATACTCGTTTAACCAGAAAAAGAGAACACAGAAGAGTTTGTGAATGTCTCTTGCAGCCAAGGCACTGTTTCTGTAGGAAATAAAATTTTTGTTTCCTTTGAATTTTTAATTTTTTCCTATGCAGATTTTGTGGGGTTTCATTCAATTTGCTGTTTTGTTTTGTGTGGTTTTTTAACTAAAAATGTATTTTAAAATATGTGGAGTTACTTGATTTGAGGAAGTTATTGATTCTTTGGACAAAAACTCCTAAGTTAAGGGACAGTTTTATGATGCCCATTTTCCAGAGCACCCTTTCCTTACCTCATCTAAACACTGCCCTTAGCTATTATAAGCAAAATAGAAAGTATTTTCTTCCAAGTTTTTTTTTTTATGTGTTATCTGCCACGTTCTTTCATAACCTCAGAATTTAAACTTAGAAAACATTTTTCAGAGTGCTTTTTCTACCTTCTACAATTCCTCGAAGAGTGAATATTTATGTGGTCCCTTGCTTACAGCTCTCACTTCCCAAAGAAAGAGGGCAAAAGTTTTGCCCAGGAAACTTTTCGTCTACTTCCCATTGCAAGGCAAAATCCAATGGTCACCAAATGATGGCCATCCAAATGATGGATCTTATTCACTTCAGGGACCATGCAGTCTGGTGGGCAGTGTCCCCACTCCATCTGAAAACTTCTCTCCTAGCAGAATAAAGAAGCCTTTCACTCCCCATTGCTAGTGCTTCAACAGGGAATAAATCCCTACATCTACCACACAAATCTGTTTCTTTACACTTTTCCTAAACATGATGCAAGTGAGAAAGTAGTCCCCCGACAGCTACTTACAAGCACTAACTGGAAGCACGGAGAAGCAGTTCTCCTACTGACATTTAAAGCCACTTTCAGCATTGGGAAAGCACAGCAGGGGGATAGCAGTTGACACCATCGTTATACAGTCAAGGTACCCACCAAGGGTATTAATAATTGTATTCTTCTGTATTAAAATAATAGTAAAAACTATCAAATCAAATGATGAAGGTAAACACAGAGCTAATCAGGAAGGAGATTTAGGAGTTACAGTATAATTCCCCCAAAGCCCCCAGCCTAATTAGTGAAGAAGATAAACTGGTTGACAGATTGCACAGCTAGAAAAACATAAAGCAAAGAAGGTTATAATATTTATTATTACTGTATAAGACAGTGATTAGACCCCCAACCTATGTACAGATCTAATCACCATCCCCTAGAAAGGATAATAGCCAGCCCTGCGAGTCTGGTTTGACAAATTAATCCAAGCCTGATCCAAATAAAGAGATTTGTAGTTTTCAATGAAAAATTAACTCCCTGGCTGTGCAGCGGGGACATCGCCGCATGCACTAATGGCATTGTTACCCAGAGACACCGTGTCTGTGCTCAAGGGTCTGTCAAACAGCACATGATTCAGTTTTGCAGCAAGGGCAAAGAATTAATGCAGAAATTTGTGTTTTTGTAAAGCATTAGTTGTAGGACATACAACAAATTCCAAGAGGTAGACAGTAGTCTACAAAGGGTGGGTTGATGAAGCTGGTCATTCTCTAATCCCTGGCCTTCTTGAAGGACATCCACATATCTTAGAAAGGCTAGGGTGAGGAAGTTGCTCACACTGAGTTTTCCACAGTGTAGAAAAAAATCACACAAAACAGATTTTGTTATATATTTACACTATGGTGTGGCAATCTGATAGCAACGTGAGAACGAACCAACATGATTAGTAGGTGAGACATTATATGGACACTCATGTTTGGTCCATAAAAAGACAGAGTGTATAGAGCTTGGGGAGCTCGGGAAGCCTCTGAAAACTGCTGGAACAAAAAGCAAAATTAAAGTAAAGGACCTACCCAGCAAAACAACAGTGGGGAAAGGGCAGGCCTGAATTTTTTTACTTGGAATGAATTAGCTTTTCTGGTTTGGGTTCTATTAGAGCTCTAAGGATTCCAAGCCCTTTTGTATATTTGAGGAAATGGCATGGCCCATTCACTTCAAGGCCATGGCCAGCAAGGCATTGCCTCACAGAATATTAACAAATGTTGTCCGTTCGTAGGCTTTACTTTATTCACCTGAACAGTACAAAAACTACACTCTGATATAGCAAGCAAGCATGATCTCTGCTACCGTGCTTTTAATAAGGTACAGAGAGAAACTGAGTCTACAAAGCTCAGCAGCTTGCTGAAGTAGGTTCCTACTTTTTATGTGTCCAGATGCCCAAAATTAAAGCCTTCATGAGGACTTAGCCAGGTTAGCACTCAGTGTGCTTGTAGGGCAAGTTGGATGTCTCAGAACAGTTTTCACAGCAGTTGGCAACCTGAGAGATTTCAGGTAGTTACTAGGAGAAGCTGAGGGCAGAGGTAGGTCTGAAGTCCTGCCCATCTGCCCTGTGGCTCATAGTTCTGTGCTGCCAGGAGACAGAGTTGTGCTGAGTTTTCTCCAAACCGCTTTCTGAAATGACTCAGATGGCACAAATCCCTCTTCTCAGGTGACAGCAGCAACATCAGTCTTCTGGCCAGAAAGCAGAAAACCCAGGTTCATTGTCTGCCATTTCCAAAGAGGACATCAACCCATTGTCCCACTCCATGGCACAATGTCCCAGCCACAAGACTAAAAGATTTCCCTCAGTAGAAGTAGTGTAGACGATGTCCCTGAAGTGAAGCTCTAGCTCTGAAGAAACATTTTTGTGAAATGTGCAGGTGGCCTTGGGATTAGATGTCACTATCACAATATTTGACTGCAGTGTTTAACTTGGAAATTAGGTTTCACTGGGAATCTAACCCAATTTTCTACCTACATCTAATCTTCACAAATTGTGCAGAATTCAGTGTAATCTTCCTTTTCAATTTTCAGTCTGAACGCTTTTTCCAGTTTTGGCCAAGGAGCAGAACTTTTCAAGAGATCCTTTCCCACCCTTCTGAGATTAAAGCATTTACTAAAGCAATGATGTGGTGTGTTTGCCATCCTTTGTGCCTGAATCTGAGTGATTTAGAGAAGCAACACTATGTTATTGTCCAGCTCTCTTTTGAACAGCTGGGCTTTACAACAGTACAGACAAATAGCTGAGGAGAATACAAGCTTTTGTAATACTATGATCACAATATTCAGAAAACAGAAATTACGAAAGAATCTTCTTTTATTCCAACAGCTAAGTGTTTAGTTGAAATTCCTATTTGATGGGACTAGATAACTAGCAGTGAGTCCTTAATGTAACTGCCCAAAACACTATTATACTTGTGCTATACAAAGATTATATGTGGTGATAACCAGATACAGACACTGAGAGAGGAAAATAAATTCTCATAAAACACTTTCTGGAACTAGTACATAGAGAAAAGTACAACAGAAATATAAAGATAAAAGTGAAGGAGATTTAAAGGTATTTTTACCCCAGAAAGGGTCTGTCCACTGAATCTAAATCATCTCCCAAGCTATGATTAAGGAAAAGCTATCAGGAAAAATGTTGTCGGGGCACCAAGACTGGTAAGGGTATCTGAGGCCCATTGGTGCACTCACAGCGCAATGCAATGAATATGAAGTAAGTGTTTTGTTGTCTGTAAGGTTCTTCTGCTCTCAGCCTGCCTAAATAAGGCTGCCTCTGATGCTACTAACTAAATAGACCTTAGCGTGCCATCCACAGTACTGCTAAAGAGTGATACTAAACAAAGTCACGCAGTCTTGTTTAACTAGACTCAAAGATTATGTAGAGAGAAGATAACATTGTGATCACTTAACCTGCTTTCCTTCCTGTATTGTACAAGCCTATCTGGTTTACACTCCAATGCAGGTGCAGTCGCAGTCCTAAGTGTCGAGCCATGAGCAGATGGCACAGGAGAGATGACTCCAGTACTAATTGCTTATCCCACACAAATGTAACAGCGCCTGGCTCTAAGAGGCTCTCTCTGTGCAGGAGAAGGTACCAAAATGGTGGGTTTTCATGTCCTGCCAGACGGTGAAATAAACATGCTGCACTGGAAGGAAGCACGTTGTGGGTAGGATTTGACTCAGAGATCAGCATTTAGATATTGGCCATAGGACTTCACTGTGTTGATTCCCGGCTGTAATAAAAAATACTTTAAAGAACATGTCATCTTAACTGAGATGTTTCCAGATGACTTCACCACAGATTTCAGCAAACAAGTGTTTAACTACCACGGAGTGTATGTGTCCTCAACTTCTCGATGCTGGATCTTGTCACGCATTTACATCCATACCGAAGAACCTTCTATTCTGACCTATTTTCCCCCTGCAGTCAGCTGTAGACCATGACCAAAGGCATCCTCCTATCTGCTCCTCGTTGAGCTAAACAGACAGAGCTTTTGCATTCCCTCTTTCTCTCCAAGGTATGTTTACTTGTCCTTTTGTATCTGTCATGACTGTTCCCTGAATCCTCTCCAAATTGTAAACATTTTCCCCAGGCTGCAGAGGAAACAGTAACACAGGATTGCAGTAACAGTGAGATTCATGCCAAATGAAGAGGGAATATAATTTTTGCAGCTCTTAGGATCACTCTGTTTACAGTCCAAGGATCACATCAGCACCGCAGCCCACTGCCACAAAACAGGGACTTGTACTGACCTGAGCTATTTCTTCACAACCTGGTGACTCCCTTTGCACAGAGGGCTAACTTGAGTGACATTATACGTGACTGTCTGAAAGAGAAGACTTGCTTACATTGAGCAGCTCATCCCTTCCTCTTCATTACTCGCCTTTCCCACAGGCTTCCTGTCATCTGCAAACTCAATCGACAATGATAGAGGTATGAAATGGTTCCAGGTCCTCTCTCAGTGGGAAGAAATAACTCTGCCCAGCATGTTTCCCACTTTTGCAAGGAGTGGTTAGTAAGTTCTCTATCAGTTATATGTGGCATGCTACTTTTTATCATTGCAGCTTTTACCCTGAAGGTTGTGCTGAACCCTGTCAAAAACTTCTAAAAGTCAAGCATCATCATGTTTATCAGCCAGCTCCACTGAAAAAACCTATCAGGTTGGTCAGGCAGGATCTGTTTTCCATCTGTGCATGTGAATTGCCATTAACTACATTAGTACTATATCAGCACTTAGGTTTGCTTATTCTATGTAGCTGTTTATTATTTGAATAGGAAGAGGCTAATAGCCCTGTAATTGCCTAGACTATTCCACTTACCTATTAAAATACAATGGTAACTTTTAAAAATGTCTAATGCAATTTCTTTAGTGCTCAAAGGCTGACTAAATTTCAGCATTAATGTTCATTGAGTTACTTTGCCAGCTTTTTTAAAACTCATGGGTATGGGATGACCAGATTGCCAATTTGAAAATATCTTCTTCCACAGCTGTTCTCTAACATATTCTTCAGTTACAGTTGGAGATTACGCATTTGACATTGACATATTTTACGCTATATGCTGTATATACATACAAATAGAAATGTTTCCCTTTTTTATAGTACTATTGGATTGACATAACTTACCATTTTTGCATTAATAAACTTCAGAAAGAAACATATTATTCTTTAATTTGTGGTTGTTTCAAAAAACCTCAGTTATGATTAATGTTTATTACTAGTTTATTACTAATGTTTATTACTTTCTCCCAATAAATAGAGGGACAATTTTAATCCTTTCTTTAAGCAAGTTTGCTTGAGTGAGATAGGTTTTTCTTCTTCACTTGAGAAATGTGGCTTTTGAGCTATGTCATACAATGTTCATAAACATTTGTAATTAATAATTCTCATCCATTATTTACTACAAATTTTTTGACATATTTTTGGAAATTACTTACTTCTGTATTTCTGGCTTCCTTAAACTGTACATTTACACAGTCATGAAAGTAACTCCCCACCCAGTCCTGAGACTGCCTCTGAGAAGAGGTCATCTAGTCATTACCTCATCACACTAATGGTGTAGAAGATTTGCTACACTGTAAAGAAGGCATTACGGTTATCTCATCACCATTTATTCTGATCAACCCATGGGAAGCACAAATTTTAAAGGGATTACGATTTCTTTGTGCTATAACCTTGCTGGATCACTGAGACCTGCTCTTAGGTATTCCTAGATGCCCTATGTTGGCCAAGGAAAGACTATCTGAAAGAATTCTCAGAAATTCTGTGCTCTTCTGTGTACTCAAAATGGCAATTTTTGATCAGAAAGTTTGTCAAGATTTACAGTTATACTATCATTTTCAGTTACGCTTTACCATTGTTCCCTGCTTCACTCTATCAAGCTTCATCAGCCACGAGAGTTGCCAAGCTTTATTAGTAACCACATCAAGAAGGGTAGAAGCAGTAGGGGTATGAACAACCAGCAGTTTCTATGCAAGCAATGTAGGTCCATTGATTTGAATTCAATGTATACTCTTTCACTTAGCTGGGGATCTAACACATCGTCCCTGCAAATGTAAGTACTCATGAGCATGACAATACTGACATTGCTCATCAATGACACGTTTTATAGCTCTTCTGATGTTGTTTGTTTGATTTTGCTTAGTCCAATTTTAATCATTCGACTTGAGGTTTTCATAGTGGAATGTCTATACGCAAATAATTTCATTTTAGCTTATATAGCTGTTCTGCAATCTGCTTAACATCAGAAGAAGAAAGGCTGTTTTTTTCTTTGTGCTACTCAAAGCACAAAAATGAAATTATTTCTATTGCTTGTTAATGTTTTCAGTGTTTACTTGATTCAACATTTGCAGCTGGGCAGATGTTTGTGTTTTTTACTGTGCTTTTGTGTACAGGGGAAGAACTTTTTTTATGTGGGGAAAGGGAGAAAGCAGTAGAATCAGCTTTGCCAATACTTTTCACATGTACACAAAGGAAACACCTTTTATGTGTGTATATACGTGTATATATGTGCATACCCATAAATATGCATGCATGTTTATGGATATGCATGTATGCATATATACACATACACAGACATATAATCCTTATTCATGTGTTACAACTTTACATGACAACGAACGAAATAACAAGCAGGTTTTTCTTCAAATAGGTGCTTTGGGATCTATAGCTGGCACCATGAATTCCACAACCATGTGCAAACTCTGTATCATATTAAAAATGGTGATAAAAAATCATAAGTTAAATCTGTGATAAAATATTTTGCCCGTTGGAAGTAAGTTAAGATTTTTGCATCCAGGTGGCTCATGGACTATGAACTCAAAAATGTGATCTCCCTTTCTAGCAGCTAGGAGAGCAGAGCAGAGAGAAGATATTTAAAACCCAGCTGGGCACAGTCTTGGGCAGCCTGTTCTAGCTGACTCACCTTGGGCAGGAGGGTTTGGACTAGACAGTCACCAGAGGTGCCTTCCAAACTCATCTAAATTTGTGATTCTGTGAAGCATCATCTTTTCTTTCCTGAGCAGAAAAACTCACATCTCTTTGACGAGTGTTAAGGGATTTCTATCAGTCTCAGGCTCCAGGAAGCCACCAGAAGGCATGAGACGGAACAGCACCCTGAGAGAGTAAAGGTCCAGAAAAGAGCCAGAGCATGAGAAAGATTGCCATGTATTACATTTCTTTAAAATATAACTCTGACTCCAATTATTAAACATGAAAAGGTTGGACAGCAAGAGAGAAAATACAGGATTAAAAACTTGGGATCCTCTTGAAATCTAGCATGAACTCCTAGCTAGTTGCAGGAGTATTGAATCTTATAAATCTTGGTATATCCTCTGAGATATGCTTTTCTAAACAGCTAAAAATCCTTGACCTCATGCTGCCAAGAACTAGTCTTGATGATAAAATCAGTGTTTGTATTTGCTTTGTTCAGGCAATAGAGATAGCAGCAAAATTGCACAACACTAGTGTGTTGACCTAAAATCAAAATGGGCAACAGAGTAGAGCCCATTTTCTCCGTGCCTAAAATCTGCAGAGTACTAACCACACTTCCCTTTATACCCAAAGTACTGAGGATATTTTGCATCACACTGCAGACCACATTTTGTGCTGAGCCAGTGCATCCTTGCTCTTAAATGGGGCAGCTAAACTAATGTTATTTAGTTTCATTTGCCAGTATTGTCATGAATCCAGCTGTAGGACCTATAGGCTATAGTTTTATGAATTGTCACATGTTGTTTTCACTGACACTTAGGCCCAGGCTTACGGTGTACAGCCTGAATTGATATTAATGGATGCTGCCAATAAATTCAGTGATGCAGTGTCAGATGCCAAAGCAGGATAAGAAAAGGAAGAGCACAGAGCACTGGAGGGGCTGTGAAACTTTAAATACAGGCTTAGGCCTCTGTCTGATCAGCAAAGCCTCGCAGCACACGTGTGTTCATTCAACGGGTGGTGGAGTAAGACCACAAACACTCCAAAAGATGTGGAAGATCACATTTTGGCAAGGAGATCTGGTTCACACTGTGAAAGAGAGAAGAACGGAGTATGCTGAAGAATGAGGAGACAAGGAGCCTGTTTCCCAAGACATACAAACACTGGAAAGAGGAGATGTCAGCTAAGGCAGTTATTAAGAGTGGAGATTGGGGACAGCCCTCACAGGCTGGAAAAACAAAGATTACAGGACAGCAAGCAGTATTCCCTGCTCCGCTTGGTGGAGGTGCATCACTCCCCAAATTGTTAATTAAAGAAAAGAGACACCCTAAAGTGGGCTTTAGAGTCAGATTTCTGAAATGAAAAACGTCATGATTTTAATGACCGGTGGGGATGGACTGGAATTAAGTGGTGACAGCCAGCGGTGAGCCGTGCTGGGGGAGGCGGGGCTGGTGTAAGTCCTGCACTCACCAGCATCACCCTGTTTTCTGCAATGGTGTTAAGAGGAGGGCCGTCCAGAATTGAGACATTAAAAAGAAAGTGTGAGTAAAAAAGTGGTAATTATCCATCTGTGATTATGAAGCCTTTTAAGTGGTTTCGGGTCTTGGAGTCTGTGAGACCTGTCTGACAGTTTCCGACTATGCAGAACTTCTCTACGGTGCCTTTTGCAGCGTGGGATTGTCACACAGTCCTAAAGTCTGGATTCATCTCTTCAGTATTCAGCTACATACTTTGACTTTGGACTGATGGCAGACTTGACATATTTTTGAACAGGACTGCTTGCATGATGATTTAAGGTAGTGGTTGTAATAGTGCTTATAAAGCTTCTTGTTTTCTACGATCGTCATCAACTCATTCAATAGACTTTTATGTATTCTTTCATGGTTTTAACTTATAAAATGAGCACCGAAATGTAGTGACATTAATATAAAACTATGACAAGCACCCAGGCTTTCCCTATTCCAAAATACGAGAAGAGGTTATATGGTGTAAATAATGGCAGTTAAATGAAGAACAAATTCAAGGAAATATTATTTCATGCGAAGTATGGGATTTACAGCCCCAAGAGACCTTTTGAGTGAAATAGTGAGTTGAGTGATTGGATTTTAAAAAGATCTGGATAATTATGTGACCATTAGAATTTATAATTACGCTAAGATAATTAAGTATAATGAAATCTCATGGTTCTTGGTATAAACAGATTACTTACAGAAGTCAGGAAGGAATATGGTTTAGGAAATCAGCATTTCACAGCTGGACAGGTGTATTTTGGTTTTGTTGTGCAGACTTTTTTTTAAACTTTTCCAATCAGACTACGAACACATCTGTGGGTAGAATGATAGATTGAATGGGGTAGCCATCTATTTTACTCTAGAATACCCTATCTCCTTACCAGTTGAAGATAATAAAGTTTCACTGTCTATTTGTGAAACTCTTTATAAGTGTTCAAAATTGACTATTCAAAATTGCGGCACAGGAAATCTTATTTGGAGATATGTCAGTAACCTTATCTGCTATATCACCTTCTTGTTGCTCTTTCACAACCAGGAATTTCATTGATGGACACTGTAGTCTCAGAAGTCAGACGCATTTTTCAAAGGAAATGTCATTGATCTAATAGAGGGCAGCCTTTTGGCAGAAGACAAAAAGTTCCTGTATGAATATTTTTAACCTAGACAAGATGCACAAAGGGTTTTTTTTAATAAAAATAAGTGTGAATCAGAGACATGTCACTGTTGTTTACAAAGTTGAAAATCTGTCTTAATGTATTGCACAGTGTGGTTCTTATTTATTTATTCATTTTAAATAAGACACGACATTTTGCTGGTGAGTATCTTTGCTTACAAATTGTATGCCTGATTTATATAACCCTGCATGTTGCATAGATATTTAGAGTACCACAAAGTGCATGTGGTTTGATTGAAATAGCAGTCTATTTTGGCTTTGTTTGGCATTTGCTTTCAGATCATGCGGTCACAAAGAACAAAACTGATGTAGCCTAGGTATTTCTTGCCCATTTTGTCCATTAGGCGATAAGCAATACTATTTTGCAGAGGTTGAGGTATAAGTCTATAGCCACAGAATTATAGAATCATAGAATGGTTTAGGTTGGAAGGGACCTTGAAGATCATCTAGTTCCAAACCCCCCTGCCATGGGCAGGGACACCTCCCACTAGACCGGATTGCTCAAAGCCCCATCCAACCTGGCCTTGAACACTTCCGGGGATGGGGCATCCACAGCTCCCCTGAGCAACCTGTTCCAGTGCCTCACCACCCTCAGAGTGAAAAATTAGTTGCTAGTATCTAANGAGAGAAGAACGGAGTATGCTGAAGAATGAGGAGACAAGGAGCCTGTTTCCCAAGACATACAAACACTGGAAAGAGGAGATGTCAGCTAAGGCAGTTATTAAGAGTGGAGATTGGGGACAGCCCTCACAGGCTGGAAAAACAAAGATTACAGGACAGCAAGCAGTATTCCCTGCTCCGCTTGGTGGAGGTGCATCACTCCCCAAATTGTTAATTAAAGAAAAGAGACACCCTAAAGTGGGCTTTAGAGTCAGATTTCTGAAATGAAAAACGTCATGATTTTAATGACCGGTGGGGATGGACTGGAATTAAGTGGTGACAGCCAGCGGTGAGCCGTGCTGGGGGAGGCGGGGCTGGTGTAAGTCCTGCACTCACCAGCATCACCCTGTTTTCTGCAATGGTGTTAAGAGGAGGGCCGTCCAGAATTGAGACATTAAAAAGAAAGTGTGAGTAAAAAAGTGGTAATTATCCATCTGTGATTATGAAGCCTTTTAAGTGGTTTCGGGTCTTGGAGTCTGTGAGACCTGTCTGACAGTTTCCGACTATGCAGAACTTCTCTACGGTGCCTTTTGCAGCGTGGGATTGTCACACAGTCCTAAAGTCTGGATTCATCTCTTCAGTATTCAGCTACATACTTTGACTTTGGACTGATGGCAGACTTGACATATTTTTGAACAGGACTGCTTGCATGATGATTTAAGGTAGTGGTTGTAATAGTGCTTATAAAGCTTCTTGTTTTCTACGATCGTCATCAACTCATTCAATAGACTTTTATGTATTCTTTCATGGTTTTAACTTATAAAATGAGCACCGAAATGTAGTGACATTAATATAAAACTATGACAAGCACCCAGGCTTTCCCTATTCCAAAATACGAGAAGAGGTTATATGGTGTAAATAATGGCAGCTAAATGAAGAACAAATTCAAGGAAATATTATTTCATGCGAAGTATGGGATTTACAGCCCCAAGAGACCTTTTGAGTGAAATAGTGAGTTGAGTGATTGGATTTTAAAAAGATCTGGATAATTATGTGACCATTAGAATTTATAATTACGCTAAGATAATTAAGTATAATGAAATCTCATGGTTCTTGGTATAAACAGATTACTTACAGAAGTCAGGAAGGAATATGGTTTAGGAAATCAGCATTTCACAGCTGGACAGGTGTATTTTGGTTTTGTTGTGCAGACTTTTTTTTAAACTTTTCCAATCAGACTACGAACACATCTGTGGGTAGAATGATAGATTGAATGGGGTAGCCATCTATTTTACTCTAGAATACCCTATCTCCTTACCAGTTGAAGATAATAAAGTTTCACTGTCTATTTGTGAAACTCTTTATAAGTGTTCAAAATTGACTATTCAAAATTGCGGCACAGGAAATCTTATTTGGAGATATGTCAGTAACCTTATCTGCTATATCACCTTCTTGTTGCTCTTTCACAACCAGGAATTTCATTGATGGACACTGTAGTCTCAGAAGTCAGACGCATTTTTCAAAGGAAATGTCATTGATCTAATAGAGGGCAGCCTTTTGGCAGAAGACAAAAAGTTCCTGTATGAATATTTTTAACCTAGACAAGATGCACAAAGGGTTTTTTTTAATAAAAATAAGTGTGAATCAGAGACATGTCACTGTTGTTTACAAAGTTGAAAATCTGTCTTAATGTATTGCACAGTGTGGTTCTTATTTATTTATTCATTTTAAATAAGACACGACATTTTGCTGGTGAGTATCTTTGCTTACAAATTGTATGCCTGATTTATATAACCCTGCATGTTGCATAGATATTTAGAGTACCACAAAGTGCATGTGGTTTGATTGAAATAGCAGTCTATTTTGGCTTTGTTTGGCATTTGCTTTCAGATCATGCGGTCACAAAGAACAAAACTGATGTAGCCTAGGTATTTCTTGCCCATTTTGTCCATTAGGCGATAAGCAATACTATTTTGCAGAGGTTGAGGTATAAGTCTATAGCCACAGAATTATAGAATCATAGAATGGTTTAGGTTGGAAGGGACCTTGAAGATCATCTAGTTCCAAACCCCCCTGCCATGGGCAGGGACACCTCCCACTAGACCGGATTGCTCAAAGCCCCATCCAACCTGGCCTTGAACACTTCCGGGGATGGGGCATCCACAGCTCCCCTGAGCAACCTGTTCCAGTGCCTCACCACCCTCAGAGTGAAAAATTAGTTGCTAGTATCTAATCTAAATCTACCCTCGTTCTATTTAAAGACATTACCCCTCGCCCTATCACTATGGTCCCTGATAAAGAGTCCCTCCCTGCAGAATCACAGAACACAGAATGCTAAGGGTTGGAAGGGACCTCTAGAGATCATCTGGTCCAACCCCCCTGCCAGAGCAGGTCCACCTACAGCAGGTTGCACAGGATGGCGTCCAGGCAGGTTTTGAATGTCTCCAGTGTTGGAGACTCCACCACCTCTCTGGGCAGCCTGTTCCTACCACCCCCAAAGGTGCTCTGCCACCCTCAAAGGAAAGAAGTTCCTCCTCATGTGGAGATGGAACTTCCTACATTCGATTTTATACCCATTGACCCTTGTCCTATCACTGGGTACCACTGAAAAAAGACTGGCCCCCTCCTCCTGGCACCCTCCCTTTAAGTATTTGTAAACATTGATGAGATCTTTCCTGTAGGTCTCCTTTAGGTACTAGAAGGCTGCTGTAAGTTCTCCCTGGAGCATTCTCTTCTCCAGGCTTAACAACCCCAACTCTCTCAGCCTGTCCTCATAGCAGAGGGGCTCTAACCCTCTGATCATCTTGTATGGCCCTCCTCTGGACCCGCTCCAACAGGTCCATGTCCTTCTTAGGTTGGGGGCTCCAGAGCTGGACATAGTATTCCAGGTGGGGTCTCATGAGAGCGGAAGAGCAGAAAAGTTTTTCTGAAAGAGACTGCATTTAAACTACTGAAAAGAAGTTTAAAAATGAGATGGAAGTCAATAGTCATGGCATATATTCCTGGTTCAAACAAAGACTTTCTTTGTTGGCAAGTTATGCAATACTTCAGTATGTTGCTTTCCCTAGCTGTAAAGCAAGGATAGCAGCATTTATTTCAGCCACTTTGGAACTGCAAAGATTTATAAAGCTCCTTGAGACCCGAATGCCAACTGCTTAAAGGATAATGCTTAGACTTGCAGAACTGTGGACACTTGTAGAAATTATTTGAAATAAAAAACAACTCTAGCATCACACCTAGTGTACTCCTGTCACTAATGGGCATTCAGGCCATATGACCAGAATAGAATTAGCCCAAAGTAACACCTCCTGAAGTGCATTTAATATGAACGTCTGCAGATCCACTCCTATTCATCTGCACATTTGCTAATGTAGGCATAGCCGAAGAGCTTTGCAGGTCAAAGGACGCTTTGAGTTATTACGAAAAATAAGTAAATGCAAGAACCTTTTTGCACAAACAAGGTGGACAAAATAAACACATAATTATAACATTCGCTAGTTGAAGTTTCTGCTTACATTTTTTTCCAAGTAGAGGCTGACACATTGCTATCTATTGCATATACAAACTGCTCTAACAGCTGAAAGGGAAAGTTACATTCCCATGACAAGAGCCCCTTCTATGGACCACAATAGCAGTTTATTCCTCTAACAGGAGCCGAGGTACCAGTAGTTGGACATATTGAACACTTCACTTGCAATGACTCTCAAAAACCATGGCTCAGATTTCACTTCACTTGTGCCCTTCAGGAATTGTTTATCTGCCTGTGTATCCATATATCGCACTTACATAATTCATATCACTGTAATACCTGTAACTTTGCCATACATGAGCAAGCATTCAACTCTAATTTCTACGTACTCTTAAAGAAAAGGGAATCTGCAGCCATTTTAATAGGTTCAATGATCAATGGTGTCAGAGCAGCTGATGGGGCAGGATCAATTGGGATGGACTTCCCTTGTTCCTAAGGAAAAAATATGCTATTCTGCAGCCATGAAATAGTGCTTTCTAGTTCTCATAACCTTCCTTGCAAGTTTCAGTAAAGTAACACACTAGTGAAGTATCAACACACAGAATCTTTAAAGACTCATTTCACATTAAGCTGTCTCAGCTTCAGTCTGCCAACCGAGTTAGCCCAGCTTGGGTTATATTTCACTCCCTTCTCCAAAATCCACTACTGCTGAGTCCTGGATTATCCCTGTCTAAAAATTCAGTCCCCCTGTGTCTGAAGGTGAAATTTGGTTTAGCAGCGGGAAGGTGTTAACACAACCGCATTGTGGAGATTAATGTTACAGCAGATCATCAAAAGAACCAGAAATATCCAACACACTCAAGATATCTGTATGTGATGAAAGTGTCAAGAAAGTAATAAGAGAATAGGGTTTTATAGTAGGTCAGTTATTAATTTTTCTTGGAACACCAACAAGAGCTTGGCAAGAAGCAACATGTCAGCAATATAATTTTTTACTTTTTATTTAATAAGAAGTTCCATATACCATTTAACTTTCTCTGTTCAAACTAAGTATTTATTGTTTCACTTGCTTTGAAGTAGGAACTGTGATCTCATTAATAAAAGGTTAGAAATAGTGTTTAGTTTCATTGTAGTTCCCGTAAGTATCCCTGTGTTAGCGCTGAGAATGGGGTGTGTGGTAGCTAGCAGCAGCACTCGTAATGACTCACAACTCATGCCTCTCCCACGTCAAGAGCTTTATAATGATCCATACACACACAAGAGTGAGAAAGAGTGAAGGGGCTCCTATGCTCAGGTCCTAAGAGGGGATACAACTGCTATCCTGGCACCTCTGAGTCGTTAAGATGCTCCTGGTTGTACTTGCCAACACGCAAAGACAATAAGAGAGCTGCAGAAGGTGGTAGCACCACCCTCTTCCTGGCAAGCCTGTCCAAGAGAATGGCCTCTGTGTCAAAAAAATTGTGCCCATCGCGCTATGTCTAAAATGCACTGGCTCTTGTGGTGTGACAGCATGGCAACAGAACAGCATGGTTATAGAAGGACTAGCCTTACTCACATTAGCTTTAATGTAATAAAAGCTAAGGCAAAAATGGCAGGGAAACCTTATAAGGGTTTGCGACATGGGTAACACAGCAGAGCAAGAGCTCATTTCAGACAAGTGTCTATGCCATGTCTCACAAAGTGGCGTCGCCCTTGTTCTGCTAACGTGTCCTGTGCTGCTACTCCACGACAGCTCACTCTGCCCAGCCTTTCTGGCAATATCTCCTTCTCATAAAGCACGATTAGTCCTTCACCATGCTAGCAACAACATAAGTGCTTTTAGTATATACTGCTGCCCCTGGCGAGTTGGTGTGTGAAGTCCCAGTTCACTAATGGTGACTCTGGAAGCATTTTGGGGGCGGAATCTGAAAATCTTTTAAAGAATCAGTGGCTCAATCATCTTTCCAGTCATTTGAATCAGTGCCATTTAAAATCCAGTTGTTTAAAACAAAACCACCAGAAGCATATACTAGATGCAAATGGATATAGTGCTAGGAAAAGTAGTGATTAACAGAAAAGCCGTGATTTAATAGGGGATTGCCAGCTATCATGTCTGTGACACTAATTTTTGATCCATATGGTTAAAACAGAACAGAACATACATATCTGTCATCTATAGACTGCTTAGCTCACACTGGCCACACTTAGAGATGTTCGTGCTGTAAAATTACTACATTCCCCATTTAATCTGTCAGATCTACATGAGGTAGATTGGGGAGGAAAAGATTGTGTGTCAACTGCTGGGCAGCAGCCCAAATAAATGGCTGTGCAAAGTGAAGTGGACCTGCTCATCCAAGGTTTCAGACACACGTTTCATTGGTGTCTAAACTTCATCAGTCTTTGAATACATAGTCATTTGGTTTGAAAATTTTCCCATCTGAGCTGAAAGGTTTCACCCTAATACTCTGGTTACTGTAAGAAATCAAAGCGGCAAAGAAAAACCTCTTTTCCCTAAAGCCTCTCACTGAGCTATCATTGCTGCTTCAGACACAGCAACAAAACAAACTAAGATGTGTTTGGAACCACTGACTTCAAATCTGCAGTCTGTGCACTGGAGTATGGGTGCTAGTCATGCATGTGCATAATCATGTTAAAAGTGCGAACCCATGAGCCTAAGCTCAGACTCAAATCACAGTTCTCTGAAATGACTCAGACAACAGAGGGAAGAGTTTTTCCTGAGTAGCTTCTAGCTTTTCTACATCATATCCTCATATACTGTGTTGGGGAATGAAGAAGAGAAATGTGATTAAGGTATTTCAAGCCTGACATGAATATTTTTCCAGTGGAGAGGGTTTTGATAATGTAAGCTTGTGGACTGAATTTGGAATTTGCTTTGCTTCTGTAATTGGGCTTCTAATGCCAGCAGAAGAATCAAGGCCTGAGAAGCAAACGAAAAATATATTTCAAGGGAATGCACACATCTGTGGTACGGTAAAACTATTAGGCTACCGAATGCCTGTTTTGAATTACATCAAATCACCTGAAGACCATATGGCAAATGGAAATTTTTTCAGTTAACATTTGCTGCCTTGTACAGTATCAAGAAAGATATTTTTTTGTTATTTTAGCTAAACCTATATATGTAAACTCACATGCTTTCGACTGTTTGTAATCAATAACTGAAGGCCAAATGCAACCTGCTACAAATGCACAATCTGCAGAACACTGAGCTGTGCTCCAGTGGAGAAGCACGTCTGCATTTTTAAAAATTAGTGAGTAAAGGACCAGTCACCTAAGCCGTACGCAGTATCATCATTTTTTCTCAAATTCACTGGGGGAACCAGGACTAATAATCTTAAAATTAGATGCTGAACTGGAGACTCAGGTGCCTAACTTTAGGAGCCAATATTTGAAAACATTGACCTGTTTGTCCCTAAAAGGAGAAAGCATTCTAGCAAGTTTACTTTCCCTATGCGTTTTCCCGCACACATCCCACACTTTATGTGGGTTGCAGATGGAGAGAGCAGACAGCAGTCCTAAGAACAGTTTTCTTGCAATGTGGCAGAAGATTTTTGATAAAATGTCAAACAAGTTTTTGTCGTCTTCTAAGCGCATTTTCACATATCCACGCAGGGATTAGCCGAATTATTGCCCAAACCAGTTGTCTAATGCAGCTAGTGAGCCTTTGAATTTGTCCTTATATTGGCAGAATGTGACTTTGGCTTTGTATTAATGTCCACACCATTTCATTGGACCTGCACCATGGGGAGCAGTCCCGTGGTTTCAGGTTGTTTCCGCATTCCTAGGAAAATCTGAACCTCTTAGACTAGAATGTCCATCACAATAGAAAAGAATTTAAAGTTTGCATCATATCTTAAGGCTATTCTGAATATATATTTTTCATTGCTGGGATGGTTTGTGTCTTTCCTGGCCCAGGATTTGTAATGTTTGTTCAGCTATGCTTGAAGTGTGTTTTCTGTACTGAGTCTTCAGCAGTCTGGCTCAAAAATATTTACTCTCAATAACTGAACATGAATATGTAAGTGTTGAAGCACACAGATCAGCACTAAATACACATTTAAGGCAAAAGGAATTGCATGAGTATTGCTGAGTAGTTGCTACCGGGACTTAAACATCCTCGTACCTAGTGTTTTCAAAAATAGCCATCCCTCACTTGCAAAATGCTTTTCCCACTTTTTTCTTTCTAACTTCCACAAGAGAGACAGAGCACCGGTGCCTTAGAGCTACCACTTAATTTATTATTCATATTCTTACTTCATCCCAGGGAGAAAAGAGGAACCTCTCTAGCTGGAAAAGGCTGCATTATGCATTCTGTCCAATAAAACATGGGGCTTTATTATTGTTGTTCTGGTTTGTTAGATGTAATACAGCATATCAATGAGTTGCACTTGTCTAAAAATTGAGGACATTTTTTTAAAGGGACATTATTTTTAAAAAAATACTGTAATAAGAAACAGATGCCAGACTGATTTATACTTTTATATTTTAGTTTATTTTTGTATCGTTACATTCATGTGCTTACCTAAAGAATATAGGTTAAAGGCTTTTCCTGTCCTTGAACCTGCTGTGTTCTGTGAGGTGGCACGTCAGTTCACAGAAATAAGTTATTCTGCAGCCCTAACATTCATTATTTGAATTTGATACGGCAGTTGCTGTGACTACGGCTGTTCTGCTAAATAACACTTGTTTGGGGACCATTCTCTGGTCCTGAAGCAAAGTGGCCTGGCCTGGTCCTGTCTACACCAGGTACTACCTGTCCTTCAGGTCTCCTTCAGGCCTGGTGTGGTACCCCTGAGGCTCTTATAATTATCATTGTATGTGTGTGTGCTCAAAATGTGTGCTGAAAATGTCCACAGTAATGAAAGCACATTGCAGCTTGCCAAAACAGTGCTTTTGCCACATGAAAATAAAATTCCAGTTGCATGCCTTGGGTTTGATATGCTGAGGGTACAAAATCTGCTAGTGAAGTTTTGGAGAACTGAGAGGGGTGGAGGAAGCCAAGTCTGGTCATTCTTATTCATACCGCCCTTTTGATAATGGTCCTTAATGCCCCTAACCCCAAATCTGAATGTGATCGTCGTACCAGAGCGTGCTGGTTGGCAGAAGACAAGATCATGCCAGTGGGATGCTGAGTAATGAAGCAGCAGAGATAATCAGAGTATGAGTTTCCTCCACGCTTCATATTATTTCTGGGCAGATGTGTGCTAAACATTTCCATGGCATCCAGTGGTCAAAGAGTGCAGGATTTGTGTGTGTGTGTGTTTATCTGGGTACGTACATCCTCTGTTTGGTTTTTGACTTGACATCACTAACTTTGATTTCATTATTCCCGATTTCCACTGCTGACTGAAGAGTCAAAACTCCCGTTTTGTCATGCTTAACCCAGATAACAGGGGAAACCACCCCTTTTTTCAGCTCTGAGTTATAGGGCTGCGCACGGCATCACAGACCTGCCCAATCTGTGATCTGCAGCCTGGCAAGTCAATTCCTCTTCCCTGCACAACATTTCCAGGGATATATTCTTTGGAGAGCCTTCACGGCAACCTGCCCACTGGTATGGTCTCTGCTGGGACCCCACAGCCTCCCACGCAGCCGGTACGTGGGGCTGCAGAGGAGGAAGGGGGACCCTCAGCGGGCAGAGAGGATGGGGACTGCTAAGGTACCGCACAGTCTACACACCCAACTCTAATTGCACTTCTTTGGTCAAGGGTAAGCCTTTCTCAAATTTCACACCCTATTCGGGAATGGAATTAAGAGATTAAAAGGAAAATTACCAGTTAGCAAAGCAGGGAAAACTCTTTGCTACTGTTACCACACAATTTCTGAGGGAAGAGAGCTCAGCTAAATTAAGACTGACTTCTTGAGCAGATCTTCATGCATGCAGCTGTTAATTTGGGATGAAGGAATGTACTCTGTGTGAACTACATAACTTTCTTTCTTTTAATTTTTTTTTAACTTTTCTATTAATTTTTTTTTTTTTTTTTGAATTCACAACATGTTCCTGTTTCTTTCAGGGAACAATACGAGCACTTTCCAGTGGCCAAAAATAATAAGTCTAAATACCAGTGGATTTTAACCAAAGGCTGCACAGACCCATGGATAAAGTGTCTGCCTTATATTTCAAAGTACAAAGTTCAAATTTTGCAGGTACTTGTAGTTTTATTTTTAAAACTTAACTGGCCAGATTCTCGGATTGGGTAAATCAGCAGAGCTCCACTGATGTTAGGAGAATTATGCCAAGCTGCATTAGCTTAGGACCTGGCTTCATGGCTCTTTTTACTGTGTTGAATTCAGCTTTCAGTACTCATGCACTAATAATTTGTTTGCAGTCTGTAACTAAAGGTGGGGTTTTTTATTATAAGTAAAAATACAGTCTGTGAATTTGTGAAAATGAGTAGGCTCTGAGAAGGGAAGATTGTAGGCATAAAAAGATATTAAAGCTGGACTTCCCCGGTTTAGACTCCTACTGAATTGGTGGAAATGTTGACAGAGTAGAGCATGAGCAAAATCATATGGACAAAGTCTCTTCAGTCTCTGCAAGGCAGAAGAGGATGCAATGATTTCCTTCCCTCTTTTACACTCAGACACAAGGCTCTTCAGAATTAGAAGGTGATAGCAATGTGATTTTTGCCATCAATCTCAACATCTGCATCTTTCAAGATCAGCCTGAACCCATACCAGCCTTTGAGATCTGCCCATTCCCTAACTGTTGATACCCATGGATTGCTTTCCCTGCTGCTTTTCTTTGCAATCCACTTCTTTGAATTTAATGATTAATTAAATACTTGTATTTAATTGTATTTAATGTTTGCATCTAACAAGCAAGCAAGTATTATGCAAGGTCCTGTGTATTCTACAGGAGCCACTGCTGGGGCCAGGTTTGACAGATGGATGAGCTGCAAACTTGTGCCTTGCTAGGGCTGTCCCTCAAGACTCAATATGAACCTATCCACTGAGAGGAATATTATATCTTTTAGTTTTATTATGAACTTGACGAGCACGTTCTCCAACTAGGAAGGCCTATAACTAAAATTGTTTGCAATGAAGAGTTAGTAACACTAAACATCCGTCAGATGCATAAATCTTAGCATATCTGAGTGAACATAATAATGAGATAGAAGCTAGAACTGAATGCAGCAGAGCTGTGGGTCTACCCTGTTAGGTCGCTAATGGCTGATTAGGGCTAAAAGGGATAAGTAGTGGAGCGAGTGGACTTGAGAGGTCTCCCTAGGAGTCTCTAGAAATGTTTCTGGTTGAGTTACAGTCATCTCTGCATTTTATCCCATTTTATTGAAGTAGTAATGTAATGCAAATCTGTTTGAACAAGGACCATGAGGTTCCATGAAGACGCAGAGGGGGAAGGCAGCAGTGCCCATGCCATTTGGCCAGCAAACTCACCCCTCGGCCGGGCAAACCCAACTGAGTCTCCCTGTGTCCGTCTTCCTGAAAGTCCCTCTAACAGCCCTTTCAGCCAATGCTAGATTTTTCATTCAAATCTTTACAGACTGTTTACATTTGCAATGTTTTTTAGATCCTTTAGAAAGCTATAAAAGAAGAAATAACACAATTTATGCTGCATGACCAAAAGACAATTTGGAAAATGACCACAGTTGGGCAACATTAGAAGAGGGCAGGTTTCTGAGCTACATACAAACAACCATAATCAAACATTCACATATAATTAAAATGATGATCATTTTTTACTAGGCCTATAAAAAAATCAGGCTTTGCGTTATGTGATTCCAGCACATATATGGGAAGCATAAGAGACTAAGACATGTAATAACAGAAAATTTATATGACAATGTGTGATATTGAAAGGGGGATTTTTTTGAGCTTTTGCTCATTTCTCTTCTTTGTTTCCCTGGCAGTGAGTTTGTGAGTTTGAATTTAGGTTTGAGATCCTGTGCTTTTATTTATCACATAAAAACTAGACCTGCATCTATTACTTTTTAGTTTTTCATGCATATTTCCATATATTTTTCAAATACTGTTTTGATTGGTACTGCATAGAACAGTGTGATTTTTCACCTGATTTATATTAGCTCAGCTCACATTTATCCAACTTCATGAACAGATTCAATTCGTTGTAGTTGGATTAAATTTAGTGAGTACATAATCAGATAGCCATGAAAACAAGGTATTTTTAAGCCAAGAAAGCCAAATTTGTCCTCATTTACCTCCTGTGGAAAGCCATTAACTTTCCTAAGTAGGAGGGAGGGCAGAAATTGGCTTTGCATAGTGTGAAAATCACTGCAATGCTTTGCCCAACCCTTTCCCTCAAACTTAACATGGTTAAGGACATATGAGATTACAACTGAAATTTTGACAATGGATTCACTGGCTGGTGATTTGCAAATGTAGCACTTTTAACTGAAGCCATTGTAAAGCCCACAAAACTCCCAGAAAGCACCGCACTTCTTGGTAGTTGCAGAATCATTGAAGACAGGAAAGTCTGAGGATATGAGAAGGTGAAGTCCATCACGACCCTCTCTCTGCAGCAGTTAGGCAATGACAACACAAAAACAACCTGTAGATGAACACTACGGTGCTCCAGTGGTGAAGTCATGGAGGTTTTTTCCCTTCAGGATGGATACCATCCATCTCTCCCGTACTGTAAGTAAACGAAAATATAATAGGTAATAAAAGAAGAATGGAAACACATAAAAACATACTCTAACTGTAAAAATTATCAAAAGAAAAAACATTGCCTTAAGACACAATGACTACATTTCCTTCCCCCTAAGCTAGGACAGACGCATGTGACATCATGGGATCTCCCATACTCGGCTCTATGAAAGTCCCTCTGTGCAAGTGCTGCTCCGTTAGTCACAACTGCTCTTTCAGGAGCGCTGTGCGAAAGGGGGAGAGTGGCTACAATCTACAGCATCGTTTCTAGAGCTGCCTGGGAATTTTGTGCCGCAACACGTTGTGTTTACTGAATCATCAAAACCTATTTATAGGAAAGGCTTGAATGTAATCCCCGTTTGAAAAAGAAAGGGGAAAAAAAATCCCCTCCCCGCCTTTTCAGCTTGCTGAAATATCCCGCTTTAGGTTTCCAAAATAAGAGGTTGTCTTTGGAAGCTGTAAAAAAAAAATCTTTCAAAACTTCCGGAGGTTTTGAAATCTAAGTAACTTCCTGTTGAAAAAAGAAGTTAAAAACGTCCAGAGAAAAGGCATTATCAGAATAAAATATGTTCTTTGATCCAACGTAAGCATTTTTGATTGCTGATCTGTGAAAATTTAAAAAAAAATTGTATTTTTCCTCCCTTTGTAGGAGGGGAAAATGTTTTGAAAGCTCAAAACTTCTCACAATCAAATAAAAATATTCCCTTACTACTCTGATCACATCCCAAAAAGTCCTGAAAAAGGTTCCATGTGGCTGAGGATTTCTCAGTGCTCAGATTTCTAAGTACAAATAAAGGGAATACAGATGTTCTGCTGGACAGACCGCGAGGAGGTGCCTTTACTGGGATACACGGAGGGCTGCAATTCCTTCTTCAACCATTTATCACACCAGGAGCTTCCTATTACATGACTGAGACCATCCAAGCTAAGCTGTCCCTTGTTTCACCTCCGTATTCACACAGTGAACCCAACGTTTAGCCTTGAAATATTAGCAATTTCCCTGTAGATATCGAGACATGGAAAAGGCCAGGATGTCCACATGCTCTGCCTCATGTAGGTGGCCATCCGATGGCCACACATTGTGGAGGAAATGGCACTGTCCAAAGTTTGCAGATATTTCTCTCATATTTTATGCTGGAAGGCTTGGTTTGGTTTGTGGTGTGTTATGTTGGAAAATTGACTTTTGTTTTGCTCAGAAATGCTATGTATTCCATTACGTCGTGGTATTTGTAGTATGTCATGAACTTTAACAAGACAGACGGAACACAGTCAGCCAGATTTCACAACTGTTTCTTGGGTTTATGTGTGTTTATTTTTTAATCTCTTCTGTCTGAAATCTGCCCTCAACAAAACAAAGCACTTTTACCAGGCCAAGCCTTAAAAAAAATACACTGCCACAGACACATTCTTATGCTATTGGTGATTAATATGTATACAGTGTTAGTTTAGTGCCATCAAGTGACCAAAAATGTGAAACAGCACTTCTATTTTACTTTTTTTTTCAGATTTTTATTTTAATGTAAGGAAAGCTGACCAGTTATCCTTTTGATATAAGTACAGGGAAATAGTTTCACAGGCTTTTGATGGTCTACTTCTAAGGCATTTCTAATAAGAATCCCAAAGTTAGCTTCAAAATTTCTTGGACACATCCATAAATCAAGGCCTCCTTAGTTTTCCTAGGTTTGAAGAACTTCACTCAGCTCTCTGGCTGAAATCTTCGCTGTGTGGAATTCAATAGGAGGCCTCACTTAGGTGAAGAATCATAACAATATTTATTGCATGGTGGTATTCCAAGGCTCTGACAGAAGTATTTTTAAGGAAATACATCATAAACCGGGTGTGTAAATCCTTATTTTGTTTTCTGAATTGCAGAAGCTAGCTCTGTCAGAAACAAGCATCCTAAGTGGATTGAAATAGATACCTCAAGAAAAACACTTAGGTTTTAGTACATCCACTTATTATATGATCAAACATTGCATAAACAAGCATAGGTAATGCAAACTTAAGAAAACTTTTCTACAAATTATTTTTCCAGATTTTATCTATCTAAAATATATGTAAATTAGTTTCAAAACACTCATTAATGTGGTAGCTAAATACAAATTAAGTTTCTGATCTGTTAGGGTGGAACTCTGAGGCAGAGTGACCGCGTTTTCTCCTGAGTCTGTCGTACTGATTTTCTACCAGCACACAGAGCTGTTTATCAGCCACCAGGTAAATGTAAGCCCTACAACTGGCAGAAAAGCAACGCAAACACTACAAAACACACTGGAGAGCGAAGGGAGAAGTTGGCAGAGCTGAGTGTCTGTAGACAGGACACTAAATACAAACATTTTTAAAATCCCTGGTCATGCCTTGGTAAGTAATAAGCAAGCTTCAAGAACACCAGTCTGCCAGGGCTTGCTGTGGTGGACAGCAGAGTGGAGTATCACTACAAACCATGTTTGTTACCCGGTAGTCACAAAAGCAGAAATAACATCATAGGTGATTTTATAAGTCTTTTCTTGACCGTTCACCACATCTCCCGCTTTACCAATGAATTCCTATATTGTGCGTAGACAGTTAGCACTTGTGGTTATAGCTTCTAATGAAATATAGGGAAGAACAAACCTTTGTGGTGTTGCTATTTCACAACAGACCGTGGTTTACAGTTGGATCTATTTTGTGAAAAGCTGGCAAGAATTGAAAGCTCAGCACACATGCCCTAGCTTTTAAAGTGGTTTCATGTGTTGGCTGGGAGTGTCCTAAGTGCACTATTCATGTATTTAGACACTATCTACTTTTTAAGTGCATATTTAAATATGACAACTTCCTGTCTTTTCATTATACTTCCTCCTGCTTTGCATCTCACTTCCCTATGAAGTTATAAAAAATTATAGTTTAAAAACTATTTGCTTCTTAATAAAGTTTCTAAATCTCTCCAGAAAAAGGTTGTGGAGAAAACAGCTGTCGTATTTTGAGACGTACAACTGTGACAAGTGCACAGCTAGTGGCAGAGATCCGCCAGGGAAACCTCTGTGCCAGTTGCAAAGAGATATGCATTTGCTGGCAAAAACTGAAAAATATTTTTGAAGAGTAAACTCACTTAAACATCACCCCTAAATTACAAGGTTTCACATTCTGGAAGGATGTGGATCTGGGAGCGTGATTGACTGAAAAGCAGTGGTCAGAGTAGAGGAAAACTTGAATTTCAAGCAAATGTTGTCAGCAATTTACAGGTAGAATTTTACCTTTTCCATCATAACATTGCTTTTTGCTAATGGCATCCGCTTATGATCTCATAACTTAGACTTTTGGGGTCTTGCTGGTTTCCTTGACTTTGTTATGGTCCAGTCACCATCATCATCAACAACTAATGTAGCTCTATTGTTCTAATTGATTTAGTGTCATGGACCACAATATCCTGTTACATACCACCCTAAGACAACAAAAGCATGCTCTCTTTCCCAAACAATTTACTGTTTACTTACACAAAGAGGCAACAAATCCTTACAGGTAGAGGAAGGAAAATAACCAGAGTCAAAACCATCCAGCTCACAGGTACAAGTGGCAAGAAGAATGCATCCCACATGTTGGACATGGATGTGGTGACCCCTATAGCAATGATAAACCATGCTCCTGGCTTTTTGTTCTTGCGCTGCCTTCTTCCCAAATCACCACCGCTCATTGCTTAAGTCGTCAACCAGAGTGCTGCATCCTTTAATGCCTGACCGTTAGGGATGCTGAGCACACAGGCTCCTTTGAAGCAATGAACTTCAGGTCCAAAACCACAGAAGAAAAGTGGGTGCCTTTTGCTTTAGACTTTTAAAAACTCTTAGTTACTTAAAGCATGCTGTTGCAGCATATGAACTCTTTAAACTTTACCACCCAAGAATGACGAGCCAAATACTGCTTCAGAGTCTATACCATCTTTCTAATGTCCTTTTGAGAGAAGTGATCAGGTATCTTGAAGTTGAACAGCTTCTTCCATTAATGGTCTTTCCCTTTAGGAATTTTTAAAAAAATGTTTAAATATTGGAAGGCATATCATGAGGAGCTATTCAATTTATTTTCCGCGTATTGCTGAGTGATGTAGTCCTAAGTAGTTTCTCACACCCTATTCTGTTCCAATTCTTTGAACAGAAGGCTACTGAAGTCAGGCTATTATAATGAGGCAGCAATATCAAATACTGAAATTTTCTCTTTCATATCATACCAAGTGGGAACTCTATATGTGATACTGTAAAAAATTACCATATGCTTATGAGCACTGAGCAGAAGCGCTAGCTTGCTTTTGGAAATTTTTCAGAGCACAGAAGAACGTAGAATTTCACCTCTGCTCCTGAATTAAAAGCAGTCCTCTTAAAATGCAAAAGACTGCTTTTCCTCTCTCCTTCTAACCAGTCAGCTGACAGTGGCTATGTTTCCACCACAATTAAAAGCACAACTTAGAAAGCGGCTATACGAGCAGTGTGCTTTACGTCCGGCGAACTTCCCCTCCACAACGCTGCCTGGCAGATAGCCTGCCCAGGCACGTCTGGTCATTATAACCCATGAGACCAGCAAGGCCCCAGAGATTTTGACATGCTTAAAGCGTGCTGGAAGGTACTCCTGCATGTGTGTGGCATGGCAATAAGCGAGTTTAATCTTTGGGGCAATTTGGGAGGTTTTATAAAATTTTACTTTATAAAATAAATTTAATAATTTAATAACTAATGTAACATAATCCATGACTTTTCTTCAAAAAGAACCTCCTGGCACGTGGCTCATTTTACCCAGCTGTAGTTACCTTAAAATTGAACAACTAATTTAAGACAGTCATCTAGACTCTCTCTCTTCATAATGATCAGAGATCCTACAGGAAACAATTCATTCTCTTTAGGTGTGATGCCTGAGAGAAGAATGGTGAATCAACCACCTTTCTGCAGGATGTACAGTAGAAACATGGAAGACTATCTCAGACCAGAGGCTAAATTTAGTTGAGAAGAACCCATCCTTCGTGCCTCAAGTACAGTTATTTCCTGAACAAATTCTGTTTTAAACAATCACTCTGAATAGAAGAGTTGTTTGTATTCGTCACTTCACCAGCTGCTCTGAAATAAAATATAATTCTATTGACTGGTGACGGAGGAGACAGCATTTTCCAGGTAAGAAAAAGGTGGTCTTGCATTCAGAAATACATTCACAGGATACCCGTATTACACATCATACAAGACGTGTCAAGTTTTCTAGATAGGAATGAAGAAGGAATGCTGTGTGTTCTTCAATACAGGGTAAGCAGTCTAATCTGTTTATTCAGGCTTTGGCTGAGCTGATCTTGTATCTCCCCAGTTCATCACACAATATTAGCTTTTATACAGAACTTATTGCAGGTTTGCTCTTTATCTTTGCTGAACAGGGTTCTGATTTAGGGACAGCAGGATACAGTCAAACAATAATTTAGAATATATATACAAGAAATATTACATGCTTGCAAGTATGTCTGAAAATTATTCTAAATTATGAATTTGTTTTCCTAAACTAAAATGGAAGCCCGAACATTATACTATCACAGCTCTTCTGTGCTGCAAGAATGCTGTTGGATACAGAGTAGAAGTATTTAATAAATAAACAGCCTAACATACTTGGGACTATTATGGATGAAAAAAATACAGGCATTTAAAATATTCTTAGCTGAAACTTTTTAAAAGGTTTAAGGTAACCTGCCTAAGCAAATTAAACAGTTTAGTCACAAACCTCAGTTCTTCTTTTGCTTTCTTTTACCTCACCCACATCTAAGCAAACCACCCCCTGCCAGGGAAGGCACTTCCTAGCAGAACGCTGAACCTGTTGACCAAAAAAGGGAAACTTGTGATTTTACCGTTTATAGACTGGAATTTAAACTTCCCTTTGTCGTAGAGCTTTATACATATATATTCTTAAACATATAGTCACAGGCACTTGCTCACAAGGAAAGAAATAAAACAAGGTATGAATCTGGAAACTAATGTTCCGCCAACAAACCAACTTTGCCCATATAAAAACAGGGAAGACCCAAAACCAGTACAAGTTACTTTTTAGGTTTCCATTTAAGCGAGATGTTACGGTTGTGGATAAAACGGAAATCAGAGTTTAATCTGTAAGGCTCTATTTCTACACTTTTGCATAACGTATCCATCCTCAATAGATGCTCCCTCACTCCCTGAGACTTTTTGGGTTTTCTCTCACCATCACTATCCATATTTATTTTAATTACTATTATATGAAATACAGCCTCACTGCCCTGTGGACTATATGTAACAAGTTTACTAAAAGGCCCTTCCTTACGACACTGGCTATACAGAGAAATGATTCAATCACTCATCCACTTTTCAAATTAACATTTGTGTAGTAGCTATACAGCGAGCAGAGCGACTCTCATGCATCTAATGACGTGAAGTCCGTCTGCGTGTTGGAGGGGAGCCAAGTCATCAGCTTCACAGAGTGGCTGGGACACCCAAGGTGTGAGGAGGGATCTTGCTCGATGAACGTAGTCAGCTGGTTTTACCAGTATATATAGCATGGGTTCTAAACCTGCTTTAATGAAGCAAATATACTCTTTTCTCTTAAAATTTTGTCTCTGATCTTTTAATCTTACATGCCTCTAAAGAGACTAATTTAGTAGTCCCCAGTAGTGTGGATATATCAAAGTGTACCAGATTATTTCTGGATTATCATATACCCTGCACTATTTTACGACTCCTCTTCAGGACACTTCCACAATGAAGTGCAGGGATCTGTCTGAGCAGCGTATACCAAACCAGATGCTGAGAATCCAGCCCTCAAATTCTACATGGATTAGCCTACGAAAAAGAGCTGTTAGTAATGTTAGCAAAGGAATATAGACCTAAAGCAGATGTATTAACTACCTAACCCTTCAATGAGTACTAAAATCTGAACAATTTATAGTCAAGTAGTCCATTTAATCACGGGTGTAGTTCAGAGGAATTTTACTAGAAACATTACTTTTACATAAAATCGTCAATTTAAATTGCTGAGTAAATACTTGTACCGAATTCTCTCTTCCTTGCCTTCATGGTTTTACTTACAGAACAGCTTTAAATGCTGGCACAGCACATCTGCCGACAGGATTGGTTTGCTCCAGGTAAAATGATAAATGATGCATTTGTTTATTGACAAAAATCGTTTTAATTAAAATTGATTTTCAATCAGTTAAACACTTATAAACTTCTTTGTGTACACGTATAAATTGATTTGCAACTAGCTCAAAAAAGCTTAGCAGAATTTAGTACGAATAAGCTGATTGCAAACTAGTTTAAATGCGTTCACACCAGAGTTTGCAGTGATCAGGGTAAACTTTGTGTGACTATTTTTAAATTAGTGGAATTTGTGTATGTACCTCCAGTCATCAATCAGATCAGGGCAACAGGTAAGCCATGGTACATCTAATTATTGTTGTTGCTGATAGTGTTGATTCTATTATTGTTGTCACTGTCGTAGAAGTAAGATGTACCAGTTAAGGGTCTGTTATTCTAGGCTGTGAGTACACATACAATGAAAAAATAGCATAGGCCACAAAGAACTTAGAGCTAGCATTCTAAACTTTTGCTGGAAGCAAAACTATTTATTTGTATCTTTTTTAAAATGGTAACTTTACAAAACTGCAAACTTATTTTAAAATAGTTTAAATGGCATTGAAAAAGTGAGAGGCGGCTATATTATTTTCCATGAAAAAAATGTGCTTCTGTTTTCTGACCAGCTCTAATAACACGAAACTAAAGTGTTCTTTACTAGATTTGCTTTTGGTTAATGTGTCACGGGTTGGCCATTGACATACCTTGCACAATAAATATACTATTGGATGAATCCTTGAAATACACTCAGGAGTCTTTTATGCTCTGAACAATTCTGTGGTAACTTCACCACTGACTTCAACGGTTGAGGTTAAGCCTATTCTGAACATGTCTAAAAATTCTCAGTATAATAGAACAGATTGACATGGAACACTTGAGCATTGTATTTCATGAAGCTCTTTAGGTACCTGAAAGACAAAGCTTTACCAGATAAATACCCTGAAGACTATCTGGCAGAAACACACTATTGTAAAGACCTTCCCAAATAAAATCGTTGGCACAGAAAGTAAAGTACTACACCTGAGACATGAATCCTGTATTCACAATGACATTAAGCTATATATTGGGTGATATACATTCATATGTACTCCCCCATTCCTGAAAGAAAAAACTATGTACATCTATAAGCTTGTGCTGATCAATGTGAGTATTGCCTGAATTGAACCCTTTATTTATTTAAGGTGGCACTAGCGGTGTGAAAATATGATGGAATCATAGATTCGTTTAGGTTGGAAAGGGTCTTTAAGATCATCGAGTTCCACTCTTAACTGATGGTTCTAGGTCTTGTCATTCTGATTCTTTCAATTATTTGGTCGCCACCAATTTCTTTGGGAAAAGGAAAATGAGCAGCGGTACTTACCTGGAAAATACAAGCAAAGACAAGGACATCATTAGCAAGATGCTGACGCAAATCTAGAACAGAGGAAACTAGCCAGATTGACAGAGTTATAACAGCACTTTGACAGAAGAAAAACTAATATCTATATGGGAAGGATTGAGTTTTGGCTACTCCATGACAAATACTGGGGTTAATGACACAGTTTTATGGATGGTTTGGCAGAGGGTCTGAACACCTGACCATGGAGCACTGTTTTGTAACATTGTGAAGAAATGATGTCCATTCAACAAGGACAGGAAAGAGAATTTGAGGATAGTGACTCACAGACATGGGCAGGTGACCTTTTAATAACATTAGAAAGGGACTTTGAAAGACACCAGTTACAAAGGATTAGAAATAAGGAATCTTAGAAAGGAAGAGAGAATAAAGAAGTAGGCATTAAGAGAGAAAAGAAAATAATGAAAAACATCTTGGGATATTTGAAGTCAAATGCCAGAGATCTAGTGAACCTACGGAAAAAATATGGTTTTAGTAGCATCCCAGAGATATGGTGGCACACCTCAGCGACAGTTGTATATAAGAAAACTAAGGAAAATGGTCACAGGAAATCAGGGGAGGATGACTCATTTTGCATCAAATCCAGGAAGAGATAAAAGATGCAGTTCTTGGTGAAAATGAAAAGGAGGAAGCAAAAGCATGTCACAATTGGGGTCTATTTTTCATAACAGACTATAGCTGTATTCAAAAGAAGGAAGTTATGTTTTTTCTGACTTATTCTGACCAACTAATAAAGGTATTCAAAAAGCTTGCCCATGAGATAACAGTGGATTTCAGTTACTTGAATGCCAGCTAGAAAAACAATATGGCAGGACATAAAAGGTCCATCAAGCTCCTGTAATATTTTAGGGATGATCTTTTGCTTCATTGGACAGAGGAAGTTATAAGAGGCATTACCAACTCAAACTGTGTGACAAGTAGGGAGGAGTTCATTTTGGTTTTAAAGGCAGAAAGTAAACTGGGTGAAAGTGATCATGATACATTTTACCAAAATAGGCTTCCTACTCTAAGAAAAAGAGGAAGAGAAAGGACGCCTGCACTGCCAACTATAGATTGCATTGTTATGTAGAAATAGTTAAACTAGCTTTAATCAAGCTAGTCTGGGTACTAAAAGCAGGCTCATCATAACAGCATACCATTGTACATGAGTTAATTAACCTCCTTTCTGTATGGTCTAGGCCTGAGCTCAGTCATTTAAAGGTAACCTAGATTTTCTACAGAGAACAATAGACTCATTTTTAATTAAACATACAATAGCAAGCTATCTTGATGTGAACAAAAGGAAGCAGGGGAAGCTTAAGTAGACTGTGTTAACATCACATTAAGAGCTCTTCAAGGATTTGAAAAAAAAGTAACAATAAGGGGATATAACTGAAGAGTAACATAAAAGACTGTGAATAAAAGAGTAAAATCACAAAGCCTACAGTACAAAATGAGTGACAGGTAAAAAGGGATATAAAGGGCACTAAGAAAATGTTCTGGAAGTGTATCAGAAGTGCCCAGATACTTAGTTAAATTTATCTTAGAATTTAGAGAAGGAATGGGTTAAAACCTATTCAGATTATAGAAATTCAAGTTAATAGGGCCTGAAGAATTTTACTTAATATAGCAAAAATAATCTCTGAATTGCTAAAAGACTAGGTCCAAGGTGACTTGAAAAGCATAAATTGTGTCTACCGAAGGTAAGCAAGTCCAAAGCTATCCAGATTAATTTTTATCCCGAGGGACATTCTAGAACAAATTCCATTATGAAGAGGTTAAAATAAGTTTGTCAGGAACAGATGCTGTCACATTAATCTAACACCCTTCTTTACAATTAATTTCACTGATTCAGTAGAAAAACAGTATGAATCATAGATCTTGAGCTTAGTATAATTTAGACACTGTCCCATGACAATTTTCTTAAAACATAAAGCAAAGGAAATATAGTTTTCATGAAATCATCAACCAAATAGCATGCTGCTTGCAAAAATCAAACTTGGAGATCATTTGCAGTGAGATCCAGTAAGGATCTGTTGTTATTTCAGTTCTATTCAATATTTCCATTAGCGATCTGCAAGATGCAACAGAATATAGACATGTTTTTAAAATCTTGCTTTTCACCAACCTCAAGCTAGAAGAGAGAATCAAATTTCAAACCTAATTTCACAACTTGGGTAAATGCCTAAAGTTAGCAGGATGATATCATCAAGGCTAAGGCAAATACTACTCCTGAGAACTCAAACGTACGATATAAAATGGAGATAACTAGGTGGCAGTATGCTAGAAAAGGTTCTGAGCAGAAGTAAGTTTCTGTCCCAAGAGAAAAAGCAAGTTATTTCTGGGACGTATTTATAAATCTTTCTCTCATGTAATACACGGGCCATAATTGTTGCACTCTAGTCAGTGCTGATGCCCCAATGGTAGTGCTATGTGCGGCCTTATACCTTAAGATAAAGACAAAAGTCATACTGGAAAGAAGCCAGAATAAAGCTGAAGAATAAATCATTTATGAGTGTAGTCTATAAGGAAAGTGAACAAACAAAAGTTTGTTCCACAAGATGATACACGTATCTGCACATATAAACAATTGTATCAATAAATATATCTATATTTACACACATGTATTTATTAAAATGTGCTCACATGTGTGAACAACATAACAAATATTGTCCATATTCACTGGGAATATGATAACAAGGAATGCAGCAAAGACAATTCAGGTTGGATACTGTCCAAATAAATATTTATAAATGCTGTTAGACATTTATACAAGCTACATGCAAGTATTGCAGATTTCCTTCAAAGAGGTGCTTTTACAAATCGATTAGACAAATACTTCTTGGGGATGATATCACAGAGGTTTTCAAACTCAGATCTGCCGCCTCCTTAGATTCTGTGAACTACTCCTAAGAGGCCCCTGAAAGACAATTAGCAAAAGCAAACCTTTCTTCTCAGTATATGCAACACTTCTCGGATTCATGTTTATGGGTCCACAAATTGAAACTGTTTGAGTAACACTGATCATCATATACCCGTGTCAGCCTCAGCACAGAGATTAGACTAGACGATCTCTTGAGGCCTACAAGCCTCTAATTCTTTGTTCCTATGTGAAAAATTACATCCCCTCTGTGAATCCGGTTTTTTTTGCTTACAAGAACACAAATAGCGGTATTTTTCTACATCACAAGAGATCATGTCAGTAAACACATTATAAATTGTTCAGATACAATGGCAGTTATGTGAGCTAAAGTGTTATTTATGAACTAAGGGATTTTATTTACCTTCCCCTTCCACAGAGGGGGTTTTTTTTAGGCTTTGAATACCTGGCAGAACTTCACCTCCTGCCTGGGCAGCACCTGTCACACACACGTTACGGGCAGAAGGAACACCACTGCAATTAAAAATTGTAAATAAGAGTAAATAGGCTCTTTCGCCATGTGATAAAGCCTGCTCGTCACTCCCTGCACGCACGACTTTGGGCCCAGGAGTGGCGCCCCCGGGAGGCCGGGCCCACCATCGCCCCCGGGGCCGCCTTCCCACGCCCAGCCCCCGCTGCCGTGAGCCGGGGACACGGGTGGCACCTCCGCGCCAGCAACAACAAAACTAACAGGCGGCAGCCTTAAGGAAAGGGACGGAGAGAGGGGTGCGGGTGGACGGCTGTAAGGGACCCCCCTGGGGCAGCCCGGCGGCTCCTGCTCAGCCCAAGCCCCCGGAGGCCCTGAAGGGCCGCAGAGACGCCGCAGCCCGGGCGAGGGCGCAGAGCCCTCGGTGCCGCCAGGCTGCCTTCCCCGTCTGCCTTGTGCCACCTTCCCCCGCCTCTCCGCCGGTATAAACGGGGCGGGCGCCCCCGGCCGGGCCCGCTAGACCGGCTGCCTGCCTGCCTGCCTGCGGTGGCGGGCCGGCCCGCTCTCCCCGCCTCCCTGAGGCGCGGCCTGGCCTGGCCTGGCCTGGCCTTGCCTTGCCTGCTGTGGCGGCGCCTAGGCCGGGCGGCTCCATGGCTTTCATCCGCAAGCGGCGGCTGGAGCGGGAGCTGTACTCCAAGGAGAGGTGAGCCGCCCTGCCCCGCCGGCCCCGGCCACCCCCGCTCGGCCTCCGCGGCGGTGGCAGCGCCTCCCGCGGGGCTGAGCCAGCCTCGCCCGCTCCCTCGCCGGCGAGAGGGGCCCGGTGCCGCCGTGCCGCTGCCGACATCCCCCCCCTCCCTCTCCGCCGCTCCCTCCCTCCTCCCCGGTCTGCCCCCTCCGCCGGGGCGGGGGCGGTGGCGGCGGCGGCGGGGCCCCCCCGGGGCGGGGAGGCGAGGCGAGGCGGAGGGCCCGGCGGAGCGCCGCGATCAGAGGCCGGTTGCTGTGCTGGCCCGCGCCCTCGTCGTTGTTACGATTTTAATCGGGTGGCTCAAGGTTCCTGAGGGTGAAGGCTGAAAAGGCTGTAGAACAGACCTGGGGAAATGTGAATGCCGCTCCCCTTGCGTAAACTGCGTGAAAATAGCGTTTGTTGCTTTTTATTTATTTGTTTGTTGGCAGTTGGGTTAGTGGCATGGAGTTACAGCTCTGCTTCGCTATAGATGGACTTTATTTTTTTACTTCCTGAACATTATAATCGGTGTATTGTCAACCCTTAAATTACAGACTCTGCGACAGCTCTTTAAAGTGTTAAATTCAATTTCCCCGTTCCTGCTTTCTGACTGTGATCTCTATTTTGTGTTCCTGTGGCTAGCTGAACGTGCCAGAAAGGCTTATCACAAGTGCTTGAGTATATACTTAATTTACTTTCTTATTTTGACCCACCCTCCTGCTTTCTTTTATGTGGCTTCTCTGCATCTGGCTTGTCACAAAGTTCCAAAACCCTTCGCAGTGTAGGAAATCTCTATAAAGTGAGAGCAATAGGCCGGCCTGGGTCACACAGTGGGAGGGATATGGGTGTCTTCTCTTGGGGGAGCAGGGCTCCCCATTTGCCTCCCACTGCAGGAAGCGGGGAGCCAGCAGGCACAGCAGGCTGGTCCCGTGCAAGCCCTCTGCAAATTCCTGATGCACCTGATGCTGCCGGTTACGCAGCGCTGTTTATTGTTGGTGAGAAAAACCACATGATGAAGAGCTCGGCTCACTTTGTCCGACTAAATTCTGATTCATAGCTACTCAGCCTGTAAAGCTGCTGCAGCTTTTGAAGTGTTTTCAAAATACACATGAATTCTGGATCACTTGTTATCTTCTTGTATACCTTCTCGTTGCTTCTGGGGGCTGCTGAGGTTTCAGTTGTGTATCAGGGGTGGCAGGGAGAATGGTCGAACTTCTTGTGTAGAAGGAAAAGAGAAGGATTTTTAATTTTGAAGTAAAGCATTTTGAGTACAGCAAAAGCTAAAAGAATGACTATATTAGCTCTGTTAAGGATTTAATGTAACTAGCCTCCTTTTTTTGAGAATCTGAGAAAAAGGTGAAAGCTCATCAGACTTGTCCCAAAGAACCCAAGTGGGATCTAAATCTCTTCTAAAAAGCCCCGAAAACAAACCCAACATATCAATGTCTGTCAGCATTAGTGATCTGCAGTTGGAAGTCTCTAGTGAGAAATATTTTTCATTGCTGTATTTGGAAGCATTTTAGGATCTTATTGTTTGAGTTTGTAATTTGAGCACTTCATGAAAGATGACTCTTGTTCTTTTTTGCACTGGTAGCTTTTCCTGTCTATATATCTGCAAACTTATTTCTCCATTTCTGCCCCTTGCCTGACAATAGACATCTGTGTAAAATAAAAGTAAATTTGTGTATATTTTGTATGCTATATATCAGGTCTTTTCCCCTCCCTCTCTTCCTGGGCTTTTCTGAATTTGGAAGTCTTGAAAACGTTGAAGTGATTTAAAAGATTTTAGGCTCCGAAATATCAGATGGGAAACACCATGTTTTGTCTCCTGTTTTCCTTATAGTCCTGCCTTAAAACAGCTGCAAAAAACTTAATTGAATGGATAGCCTCTGAGAGCTTTTCTTTTTGCCTTCTTGCTGGGTAATTGTTACAGAGATGCCTACTCCTGCTCAAAGCCTCTCGTGATTTACGTAATTGTGGTGTAGATATTTCCTAGTGACATGACCAGGACTTTTGAAACTTTGTGGCAACTGCATTTCATATGCGGTTTGGTTTTTTGTTTGTTTGGATTAGTTGTTATTCTTATTTGTACATTGCTTACTACAAAAATGTAAGCTATAACAGTTCTGGTTAAGGGTACTGGGAAACTTAGTACGTAAAAAGTTAAACCTTCTTGTGCAGCTGCTTTGGGGGGAGGGAAGATCAGACCAGTTTTAAGTGATCTGAAAAAATTATTTCCTCTTTACTAATTAGCTGAACCACTTTAATATCTGGTTATATTAACCCACTTTTTCTGACTGTATTGAGTTTTCTAGAAGAAAACAAGAAAATACTGAAATGTCCTGTGTGCACAAAATGAGACTAAGGAGTGAGTTTTACTTTACATTTGGTTAAATAAATCCATGGTCCTACTGAGCAGGATTCATAATGGCAGGAGTTTTCCCTTCAAATTCATCTGTATTGTATCTCTATTTTATCTGTGTTCATCTCTATTTTCACTTTGATTGGGTGTTCAGTGTAAAGAAAGCAAAGATATTATGTCCCTCCTTAGTTAGTGTTGTGTTGCATGCTTACCCAATTTATTTAATCCCTAAAATATTCAGCATTCATGAACAGGTATCCTTTTTTATGAAAAATTTTAGTTGCAAGCCTTCAAATTAAAGGGTGTGTGTTTGGCTCAGGTTGTTGCTGTCTTTATAAATTGCGTTCTCAGTTCTGTTGGCGGCATGCCCCGCTGCGGGCAAGTCTAACGCTTAATACAGAGGCTCTTTATAAAACAGTTGTGCTGGTTTGTCTTGCGTGCTGCTTCGCTTCCTGTTGGAGGGGTTCATCTCCTCTGCTGGGAACCTCACTCAGGCGAAGCAACCTGCTGGCAGCATGTAGGTCCTGTGGGCGCATCTTTTGTGTGACGGTTGCTTAGGCATTTGGATTATTTATTTTTTTTTAATCTGTAGCCTTATCTTTGGGACAAAATATACATAATGAAGGCTTTCATTCAAATACCAGCAAATGAGTCCCACAGCTGGCCTTATAGTTACTTTGCTGTTGTTAAGAGGAGGCTTAATTTTAGAATTGGTTTTATGTAGCTGGGGGCTGCTGATGAATTGGGCTGCCCTGCTTTTTATCCCTGGCAACATCCCTCTGTTATCAGGATTGTACTTTCAGTATTGGGTCAAGTGATTGTGGAATGTGTATTGGATCAACCACTTAGAATCAGAGAATGGTTTGGGTTGGAAGGGACCTTTAAATGTCATCTAGCCCACCCCCCCCCCTCGCAATGGGCAGGGGTGTCTTCAACCAGATCAGGTTGTTCAGAGCCCCCTCCAACCTGACCTTGAATGTTTCCAGGGATGGGGCATCTACCATCTCTCTGGGCAACCTGTGCCAGCATTTCACCACCCTCATCATAACAAAATGTCTTCCTTATATCAAGTCCGAATCTACTCACTTTTAGTTTAAAGCCATTGTCCCTTGTCCTATCACAACAGGGCCAACTAAAAAGTCTGTTCCAATCTTTCTTATAAGCCTTCTTCAAGTACTGAAAGGCCGCAATAAGGTCTCCCTGGAGCCTTCTCTTCTCCAGGTTGAACAGCCCCAACTCTCTCAGTCTGTCCTCATAGGAGAGGTGCTCCATCCCTCTGGTCATTTTTGTGGCCCTCCTCTGGACCTGCTCCAACAGTTCCATGTCTTTCCTGTGCTGAGGGCTCCAAAGCTGGATGCAGTACTGCAGGTGGGGTCTCATGAGAGCAGAGTAGAGGAGCAGAATTGCCTCCCTTGACCTGCTGTCCATGCTTTTGATACATTCCAGGATATGGTTGGCCTTCTGGGCTGCAAGCGCACATTGCTGGCCCATGTCCTTTTCATCCACCAAACCCTTGTGTCCCAGCAGATTTTCAGCATGTATTTTCCTCATGAAGTGACGGAAATAGTAAATATTCAATCACAGAGTTAAGAATTTGAAGCAGGATCAATGGGTTACCTTTTCCTCTGGATTATATAAGTGGGATTTTGCAAAGACACTGGTCCCTGCACATTCATTCATGCCTGATTTGAACAAGCCCAGTGCTTCAGTTAGTAGGTGACATTGGTATATAAAATAAATTGTGGGTTTATTGTGGTTTGGTTTTGTTTTATGTTTTTTTTCCCCCCCTGTGGTGTTGGATCTCCGATGAGATCTGTTCAGAATGAAGTCTAGAGGGACATGCACATCAAGAAAAGTAACAGTAAAATTCTCAAGTAGGCAGCCTGATACAACACACTCGTTACTTGGACGATATTTTATAGCACCTTGGCAGGACTTACAAACCCCAGGTTGTAGTTTACTGTAAAGTGTGATTTGCTTCTTTGTTGCATGCTCTGAACAACGCTAGGAATGTTTGGGTGCCATTTGGGTTCCCAAACCTTGTGTATAGGGAATGACATCATAGGACACGAAGTTCTGCAAGTATTTTCCTGCTGCTTTAGTGTCGTGCCTCATTTTCCTATGCGTCTTGGGTGTGTTCTTGACTCATATTCCTCAGCTCTTTTCTAAGTGCCAATTAAGTGGGAGCCTTTTGAAAAAGGCAAAAATAAACAAGACACTTTCAACTTTGTATGTAGAAAAGAGCAACCGGAGTTCTTCACTGCTTTGTTCATTTTACCAGCTTTACCTGTGGTAACCATGTCTTTGCTGCTGTACATTAAGTTCTGTTTTTCTTGGGAAGGTGCCTTGGTTTGGGTTTGGGTTTTTTGCATTTTTTTCCCTTTTCTTTTTTGTTTGGTTTGGGTTTTGTGTGTGTTTGTTTTGGTTTTTTTTTTCATTTCCCCCTGAAGCTGCTTCTCAAACCAATACTGTTTCCCTTCACAAGAAAATACCTTCCATGTCACTTCCATATTTTCAGATATTCTTAATGTAATTTTTCTGGGACAAGAATTTGAAATAAGTCATCAAGCAAAATTGTATTAGCATGGTTATATTTACCTCTCCCCTTAAGTATAGTTGCTTACCTTTTAAGCTTAAACACATCCGTCATACGCTATTAAAAGATTAACTCTACTCTGCCAGGTTCTGTGTATGTCTAACACTGTGTGGGAACTGAAGATGTTGCAACACAGAAGCTTTTAGGCCCTTCATTGAATTTATCAGAGGGTGGTGGTGTGACTATATTGTGCTGGTTATTCACAACCTCCCTG